>CAUYON010089512.1:0-15537 GCA_963573935.1 Arctocebus calabarensis | reverse complement strand
AAATGTAAAAATGTGTATTTTTCTGCATAAGGCTTGGATGGTAGGAGTATTTTAAGAAAAAAGCCTGCCTGTAAAAAACTGTAAATTTTAAAGGGTTAATCTACAGGTTAAACTGAATGTCTTAAATTTTTTTTTTTTTTTACATCCATCCTTATGAAGTGTGAGGTCCAGGACATCTGTTTCAAAAAAACAGAGAGATACTTTGCTAAGAAGAATATGTTCCAGCTCCATCCTATGCTGACCCCTGTATTTGAGCTCTATGCGGCTTTCATGTTCTAGATCTGCCTGGCTCTCCCCTAAGACTGACCTCACTCCTTAGTGATGATCAGCTGTTTTAAACATCTCTGATGCTTTCCTCTCTGCTGAAAGTTGTTTGCCTCTTCAGTGCTAAACACACTTTCTGAAGTCCTCACCCAGCCTCCCTGGAATGCAGCAGTGTCTATCAAGGAAAGTGGACTTGGCTGGCATCTCTGTTCTCCCTACCAGTTCCCTGTAGGTCTCACATATTCTAGTCAGCTCATGAGTTAGTACACTACATGGAAATGGCTCTGTTATAGACTATGTTTTAGCAAAGTCAGGATGAGAAATCTCAGATAAGATGGTATTAAAGGGATCAGGCAATGAGCTGTAAAGAAATTGTTTTTCCAGGTTGTTGGAAGGTGGTCCCAGAGATATCCATCAGAGACACCTGTGCCCTAGCTGAGCTTTCTCCCTGTGATGTGATCTGCTCATATGCCAAGGATGAAAATACGTTTTGTCTGACACTGACATTGATCTAAAAGGTAATCTGTCACTTCTCAAACATACCATTAAATGGAAATGTGTAGACCATATAAGTTATTTATGAATATGCCAAAGTTGAAAAGAAAATAAATGTGACATAGCAGGAATCACCCTTGTTGTGCCTTGCAAAGCCCTATGTTGTAAAACAAGTGTCATCTACATGCCGTGTGTGCTCCTAGGTCCTCTGGAGACCAGGGATTGGCACTGAGATGTGCTGTCACTTCCTCTCCTGTGACACCACCTTGCTTCTTATTAGACTTTGTAACTGTGTCTATGAAAGGTATGGATTCCTGTGTTCAATCTTTAGCCCACCTGCCATGTTGCCAAGGGGATGCCAAGTAAATGCCAGCTGTTGACTATGGCCTTACAGACTCTCCACAGTACCATCCAACCTGTGTCTCCAGCCTTGCCACCCACAGCTCCCCCGGGGGCATTTTGTGCTTCAGCTGAGTAGCATTGAGTGTGGGCACCAATTCTCATCCTTACCTTTCCACACGTGTGCCTCTCCTCCACTGCTCTCCTGGGAGACTCTTCTTATGTGTACCTCTAAATGTCCCATTCATCCCAGATTTCATTTTAAATCTGCCTTCTGTGTGCCAATGTGTCTCTCTGCTGAACCCTTATGGCACTATATTAATATGGTTTGGGTGTTTTTGTGTGTTTTTTCTATCTGCCTTTTGCTTTGCATTACCATCATCAGCCTCTTCCTCGTTTTTACCTCTGGATTTGACTTCAACATTGTATCCTTTGGAACCAAAATATGTTTGATGATTTAAATTGTATATTTTCTAAAAGGGAGAAATCCTTTTAAAAAATCATAAGCAGAAGCTTCAAAGTCAAGTCAATAGCAGTAGCTCACAAACTTTTAGCGGGCAAAGCCAGAAGGAACTTCATTTATGAATTCTGCTCAGAAAATTTGCCTTTTAACAAGTAACTCAAATGATTTTGATGCAGGTGGTCCTAAAACCACTCTTTGGGAAATGGTGCCAGAGAGAACAATTACCAGAGGGAGCAAGGGCAGGTGGTAGCCAGTGTGTAAAACAAACAATTATGTCATTTAAAACTTAACTAGGTTCTGGCTTCACAGTATAGAGAGCTGGTCCAAGTACGGAGAATGGTTAGTTCTTGACAATGAAAATCTCATGCTTGAAAAAAGTGCAGTGGGACAGAATTGCACTAGATGACAGTGCTGTATGGCCTGAGAAATAAATATGTAGAACTGTTCTTTTAAAAAAATGAAATGAGCACTTTTTAACTGACTCTCTTGGGTTTTGTCATAGGAGACAGAAATCGCACACAGATACCAAGTAAGAAACTTACTTAGAACCAGCCAATACAAACAAAAAATTGTACAACATCGGATGAAAGCTTAGTATAGCTAAAGGACTGTCAGTTGGAGGAAGAGTTAAACATAGAGGAAATAATCAAATGTTAAGTATTAGCTTCCTAATTAGTATGTTAGTATTAATATAGTGCCAATATAGAGATAGCTAATTGCATGTAGGAATTGTCTTTTAATTCTTTTTCTGATTTTGTGTCATTTAGAATACACAACATTTATTTTGAAAAATAAAATTCATATTTATAATGTAAAATATTTTATAAGCATATCCAAAGTTTCCTTAGGCCTAAAAGCCTATGAGAAGCAGTAGAATCATAAATGCCAGTGGTTCTGATTTTGCTTCTAATTGTCCCACTTGCAAAAGACTCCAGTCCCACTGCAAAGCTCTCTCTGTTCCTGGGAGCACTTGAGGAGTAACATACACGTACAGAAATACTTTATTACGCGCAGATGCTGAGTTGCTGGGTGTTGTCTGGGTATCGCTGTGTTTGCCAGGTTCCTACCATCTTTTGTCCATCACCACGGAGTACGGCCCTGTCCACCAGATGCCATAATTGCCTTCCCCAGGCCAGTCATTGGCACACCGCCTTGGTGTTCCGCACAAACAAGGAAGGCTGAGTCTCTACTTTGGTTGATACTACATTAGAGTGAACTTGCACATTGTAGCTGAACACCAACACTTCTCAGAGTTTTTAGCTTTTTTGCTGACAAATTTTCTTTTTCTTTTTTTCTCCCTTTTATTGAGAATCTCTCTCTGTTCCCCTCCCACAGTGCTAGGATTACAAGCATGAGCCAACATACCTGGCCAAATTTTCATGGCACTTAGCTATGCACCTAAAGGTAGTGAGGCCAGAAAACTATTATGAACTATACACATACCACTGTCCTCCCTGATACGTACACACCTTGTGTTTAAGCTGCTCCCCAAATTCCGCATTCCGGTGCAAATGAGCTTCTCTTGATCCTCCAATACCATCTGTGTAATTTTGTGGAAAATCCAACAAAAAGCATAGTTAAGTCACAGCTATGTTTTATTGTTTAAGTTTGGAACTCTATTTTATAATGAAAACATACTCTAGTAGGGTGGAATTATTATATGGTATGAAATATAGGTAGCATACCTATAAGAAGTTAGCTTTCTTTTAGTTATAAAAGCTTGATCCAGAGACTACAAACCATCTCATGTATACCTCTATACATTAGATAATCAGTGGCAGAAATAAAAGAATATCTAGAGAGGTAATTCAATTGTACACAGGCCAATAATTTTCTTTAGCCTGAACTATGTTTATGGTTTTAAAGAATAATAATTGATAATAATTAAACAATAAAACTGATAGCTCTTATTCACTCTGTGCTTATCACATAGGGATTTGCATGAATTTGACTCATTTAGACCTCAGAAAATACTACCTGTGATAATAGCCACATAGTTTCCATAGCCTTTGAGATAGCACTGTCTTTTAAATATTTTCAATTATTTTTTGTGATATAATTCACAAATGGAAAAGTTAACCTGTTTAAGTGTGAAATTCAATAGGGTAATATATGTACAGAGCTGTACAACATCACCATTCTAATTTTGAAACATTTTTATCATCCTAAAAAGAACACTTAGTCCTGTTAACAGCCACTCCCTCTAGGCCTATTACTAATCTACCCTGGGTCTTTATAGATTTACCTATGACGAATATTTAGTAAAGATGAAATTTTGTAATATGTGGTCTTAATTTAATTTTTTTAAAGACAGGGTCTTGCTCGATTGCCCAGTCTGAAGTACACTGGTGCAATCAATCCTATAACTCACTGTAAACTCAAAGTCCTAGCTACGTTCAAGCAATCTTCCTGCCTCAGCTTCCCAAGGAACACTGATGACAGACACACACCAACATACCTGCTTAAATATGTTGCCCAGGCCGGGCTCAAACTCCAAGTTTTCAAGTGATCTTCCCACCTCAGCCTCCCAATGTGCTGGATTATGGGCATGAGCCACTATTGTCAGTTGAGACAAAACTGTTCTTAAATTCCTTTTTCAGCAGAAAACAATGAGACATAAGTACAGAAGAGCTGAGTAACTCATCAGAGATCCAGCCTAGTAAATGGTGGAACCAGGAACCAAATAGAAAGTCTCAAGCTCCACAGCCTGGCCTGTGATAGATTGCCTCTGAGATCAGAATATTTTATTCCACAAGTCGTATTTCTGGCTCCTGTGGAAAAATTAGAAGATCTGTTAATATGAGCCCACCATTTTTGCAGGGCACCAAAGAGTTAGAGGAGATGACAGCTGCCCCCCTATACCAGCACACACATAGCCACCTCAGCACAGCACAGCCCTCTCTGTCATCTCCCTAACAGGGAGATTTTCAACATTATACAGGCTTGGTTGTCTTTCCTACAGAAAAGCTGAAGGGAAAGTGAGAGTTTTCCCTTAGAGTATGCCTGTCTCTAACCCAAAAGTTAGTTCCAGAAGGCCCCATCCCAGGGGCCTTGTTCACTTACGGCTTGGCCCTGTAGGAGTGTGAGTTTGTGAGTTTAGACCTAGGCTTTCAAACTTAGACTTATGAAATGTCAACAAGTCTTTGCATAACATCTGTAGCTACACAGTCTAGACTTCTACTCCAAAGCTGTGGAGTACACAGGTTTTGATTATAGCCTTCAATTTAGACAAATATGATTTAAAGACTAGCTCCATCATCTAGTAGCTCAGGATAACTAAATTTTAAACACTGAGCCTCGGTTTCCACTAATGTTCTGTGCATTTAATAAAATACATAATACGGACAACACATTCATAGTGAATGAATCACCAATTAGGTCAATTAAAGTACAAATGAGACTCTGTAAAGTGCTAAATGAAGAATGTCATTTTTATTAACTCAGTTTCAAATATAAATTTTTGATACTTTGAAAAAGAAAAGTCCTGATACTAATCACTCAAGGCTATCTATGTGCTGATGATTTTGCCCTTGGATTCCCTAATCAAGATGCTATAAGACAATGTTAAAGCTGCAGTTCCCTTGGATCTATCCATTCTATAGGCTAAGATCATCCTCAGAACTAGCAGGGAAACCTGGCAATTGATACTTAGATTGTGGTCAATAGTTCTATTCTAGAGCAGTGATTTTTCAACTAGTGTGCCCTGAGAAGATGTTAGGTGTGCCACAACAAATTTTAAAAACCATTAATTAAATTATTTTCAAAAGAAGTTCAAAGCACAGTAAGCATATTCTTTTTTTTTTCACTTTTTTTTTTTATCAACTTAAGTGTGCCTTGGAAATTTAACTATAGGTTCAAGTGTGCCGTGACATAAAAAAGGTGGAAAAATACTGTTCTATAGACTGAAATGACTTTCACTACTTGAACGTATTCTCCCTTTAACACTAACCGTGGGGAAGTCATAATTTGCTTGAACACATACTTGTTCCTTTATCAACAGATCATTTGCAGGATGATATCAAGACTGAAACTATAGTTATTTTCCTATAACATTTACTTTTTTGCATTATAAAGTTTGGTTATATTACTGTCTCAATATTAAATCCTGGGAACCTAATATTATTGATGGTCCAGCCACATGTTTTAAGGAAAACAGGCATTCCATAAATATTTTCTCAAGTTGTAAATGAATGGAAAAATAAAAGATAGAACGTGTGACAGGAAATTCACTATGTACATCCTGGTTTTCACTGAGATACAATTGGCCTCAGCACCAAGAACAAAAATAACAAAGATTAAGTCAGGGTCTCAGCAAAGCACCTCTCACCTCACTGAATCAGGGTCCCTTTGCATTTCCAGAGGTAAGCAATTAGATGCAAAGCTGACTTTGGCTATTCCTTTGAGTATATAATGATTTCCTAAAGGGAACTTAAAGGGCTGCATGACTGCCTCCATTAAATATACAAAGATTTCCTAAAGTTGTATTCAAAGGGGCATTTCTCATGGGAACTGGATGTAAAATCAAACTTCAAATGTCTCCCTTAAGCCACAGCATGGACCAGCTGTTTCCAGAAAATTTCTTAAACATGTCAGGATCAACGAGTATTGTGAAGCAGGCATTGAATGAGAAGTCGAGTTCTAGTTAAACATCAGTTGGAAGTTTTGATTATTCCATAAATGAAGAACTGTCAAAAGATCCATAAATATACAACTCAGAACATAGGTTATATTTAGCAAAAATAATTTCAAGAAATGCTTACATTTTATTTAGTTCCCTAAAATCTGGCATCTGTGAAGTTTTCCAGTAAATGTTGCTATTATTGGCAGTGAAAAGTATGCTCTTATCTATTAAAGTATTATAAATCAGTAATTTGAAAAGAAATAAAATGCACAAATATAGCTTATAATTTGATGGTGAAAAAAATACATACTTTACATATTTCAATGTAGGCAGGGTAACTCATGCCTGTAAGTCCTAGCAACTTTGGAGGCCCAGGCGGGAGGATCCCTTGAGCTCAGGAGTTCGAGACCAGCCTGAGTAGAGACCAGCCTGTCTCTACTAAAAATAAAAAAATTAGCTGGACATTGTGGCAGGTGCCTATAGTCCTAGCTACTAGGGAGACTGAGGTAATAGGGTCACTTGAACAAAGGAGTTTGAGGTTACTGTGAGCTGGGCTGATACCATGGCACTCTAACCTGTACAACAGAGTGAGACGCTTACCCCCCCAAATTTTTTTCAAAATAAATTAAATTAATTTTAAGATGTATGAAAATGTGAATGATTAGAGCAAGAAAAATCTCCTAATATCTTGAGATAATGTCACAGGTATTCTTCATTATTTTCTAAAAAACATCATACAATGAATGATCACTTAAACAAGAGAAATGCAATAACTTCCAATTTAACATGATGGGAATAGAGCTATATTAATTTAATTAATTTCTCTCCCTAAGTAAAATAAATGACTAGGAAAAAGTGATGAAAAATCCTCTCTACAATGAGAATAAAAATGGATACAAATATTTGGTACTTGGTTTAAACCAAGATGGAATTCCGAAGCTCCAGGCATCTCATACCAGTCATGAACAAATCACAGACATGAACAGAACCAAACACATTCAGGGTTAAATACTAAACTAACAACGTCCATAATACATTCCTCTCAAGAGGAAGAAGAAAGAAACAAAGTCAACTGAGGAAATGAATACATGAAGAAGAATGAAGAAGAGGTACTTTAAAAACTAGAAGTGCACAAATGGTGTCAGTCAGTTTTGGCTCCTACCAGGAGTCACTGGGGATGTGCTTCCAGGATCATTCCTTACTGTTTCTTGAAGCCAGACGTCTTTCTCAGATTCTGGTGGCTGCCTGCATTCCTGGACACTTTTCCCTTCCACCTTCAAACTTGCAAGAATGTTTTCCTTCACGTGCGTCCAATCTCTCTGATTTTTCCTGCGGCATCTCATCTACTTCCAGCTCAAAAAACATTCTCTGCTTTAAGGGCTCCTGCCATTAGAATCGGACTACCCAGATAATCTGGGATAATCTCCTATTTTAGGATTCCCAATCTGCTATGGTTTGAATGATGGTATTCCCTCCAAAATTCATGTTGAAACTTAATCTCCATTGTGGTGGTATTAAGAGGTGGGGCCTTTCAGGGAACTGATTAAGTCATGATGGCTTCGGCCTCATGAATGGATTAGTGCTTTATAAAAGAGCTCAGGCTCAATTGCCTTCTGTCCTTCCTGCCTTGTGAGGCTACAGTGTTCAAGGAAACATCCTGGAGACAGAGACATACCCCACACCAGATACTAAACCCACCAGTCCTTGATCTTGAACTTCTAAACCTCCAGAGCTATGAGAAATAAGTGTATTTCATTTATATATTGCCCCTCTGTGGAATTTTGTTACAATAACACAAATGGACTAAGACAATAACCTGAATTACTGAGAAGTCCTGTCTGCCATGTTATATGACTCATCCACAGATACCAGGCAGGAGAGTCTGTACATCTTGGGTCACCCTGCTTAAAACAACAGCAGCCTCCTTCCTGCCACATCTGAGTCCCTTTATTAATTTTTCTCAAAAGCACTGATCCTAATTTACATTACAAAATTTACTTATTTATGAACTCTTCCTAATATATAATTTCAAAAATGCAACAATTTTACATTGTTTCATGTTTTGCTGTATTCCTGGTATCTAAAAGGGTGCTAAGTATTCAGGTATTCAAGTATTTATTGAAGGAATGTATTAAAATCTATTTGTCTAAGAATATAAAGAAAAAGTAAGTGTTCTATATAAATTTATTTCAGATTTAGTGTAATGTGTTAATGTTTGGAATGGTAGCTCAAACAGAAAAAATATTTTAAAAATGACTGGCAGTATGGGCACTGCACTATAACCTACAATTACTCACAGAGGGAAAAGTAGAATTGGTGGAGAGTATTAAAAAGTAATTTCATACTTCCTTCTGAATAATTATTTATTGTTTAAATATTTTAAAGCAAAGGTACATTCAGTTATTACTCAGGCAAATAAATAATCATTTATTTCATCAAAACTAAAACACAAAGAAGAAAACTTCTGATCGTAGTCAAATTGATGAAAATCAAAGTTCTCTCAAAAATCAGTGGAACATTGACAAGTATTTTTTATGGTATTCTGAAAAAAAAAAAAAGGTTGAACAAATCACCAGAAAATTTCTTTATCAGAAGAGTAGGGAAGATTAGTCATAAAGATGTTATACATTTTTATTGTCAAATGGATAAACAAATTAACAAAACAGAATGTAACTCCAGAAATAGCACAGAACATAATATAGGAAGTTAATGTATGATATAGAATTCAATTCTATACAGTAAAGATTCTTTAGAGGTGAGCGGTGCCTGTGGCTCAGTGAGTAGGGCGCCAGCCCCATATACCAGAGGTGGTGGGTTCAAACCCGGCCCCGGCCAAAAATTGCAGAAAAAAAAAAATTCTTCAGAAGTAACATTTGGATACCTTTAATAGTTGGAAAAAGAAATAAATAATTCTACATCTGTATCTGATTCTTCATACCCTAATAAATTCTAGGTAGAGACTAAATTTCAAATAAAAAACACCATGTTTATTGGTACAAAAAAAAAAACAAAGAGAAGTATATTTATGTTCTTAAACAGAGCCTTTCTGTGAAAGACATGAATCCCAGGAAGCAAAATGGAGACAACTGATAAACTTAATTATGTAGAAATATTAAATTCATGTACAATAAAGTTTCAGCCCAACATAGGCAAAATAATAAAAGCAAGTCTGATAAAAAAAAATATGAACATCTGATAATTAAGTTTGTGAACGCACAGAAAAAGTGCACCCTACCTCATTGCTGAGCATCACTGTGGTCACCTTTGAAGCGCTCCCCCTGGGAAGCTGTGCACTGAGGCCAGCGCCTTGTCCACTCTTGCAATTTTGAAACATTTTCTGAATGTCCATCAGAGCTGACATTGTGTTACCCTTGATGTCTCGAATGTCAACAAAATGTCTTCCTTTGAATATTTCCTTCATCCTCACATAAAGAAAAAAGTCAGTGGGGGCCAGATCAGGTGGGTAGGGAGGGTGTTCCCATCCAGTTGTTTACAGGTTGTTTACAAGCACACTCAGAGCTCTCACAAACTTTATCAGAACTTGTATCTCTTTTGCATAAAATGTATATATAAAATAAGTGGTATATTTATGTGACAAGAGATTAATTTTTCTTTTTATTGTTGGGGATTCATTGAGGGTACAAAGAACCAGGTCAAATGCCCTCACAGGCAGTGCTGTGTGTGCTGGTGCACTGTCCTGATGCAAAGCCACAGCTTTTCTCATACTGAGATTTTCCTAATCATTTCTCTATCAATGTGTATTTGGTCTGCTGTGTTCTCACAGTCAGCCAACAATTTTAACATATGAGTCCATGATTTGTTTCAATATTTTCATCATTAATGCTCATTATTACTGGCTTCCCTGACCTCTCTTCATCAATGACTTTTTCTCTCTCCATAGTAAACTCTTAATCAATTTGAACACTTCCATTTTCCTCATGGAATTATCTCCATAAACTTGGACCAACATGTGCCCGATTTCACTTCCACACTTGCCTAGGTTAACAAGAAATTTAATATTTGTTCATTGCTCTAATTCAAGCTTCAACATTCTTTCCACAGCACATGAACACACACAACAATAATGAATGCCACTCAGCAGCTCAGTAGGGCACCACCACATGTCCACACAAACACAACTGTGAGACACTGATATACTGAGGTTATGAAAACTTACTGAGTTGTTTGCACAGCTCTGCCAATGTAAGCACACTCAGAGCTCTCACAAACTTTATCAGAACTTGTATCTCTTTTGCATAAAATGTATATATAAGTGGTATATTTATGTGACAAGAGATTAATTTTTCTTTTTATTGTTGGGGATTCATTGACAGTACAAAGAACCAGGTCACAGTGATTGCATTTGGAGATTAATTTTTCTTAATATAAAAATCCTTTTAGAAATAACCAAAACTCAGATGCACAACATGATAAAAGGAAATAAACAACATTGCTTCTGAAATGCATTGAAATACAGAAATGAACATACAGTTAAAATTACAAATGTGAACACTTTTGGTAGCAGTGTTCACCAAGGACATATAAAATGCTCATGCACTGTAAGAAAGACTGTAATTTATACAATCATTTTAGAAGACATTTTGATTCTCCATCTATCGATCATCTATCCATATGCACAGGGAGCATAGAGAGCTCAACAGCAGCACAAAATACATAGGAGAATATAGACATTATAATAAGTATATATGTTGATGCCTATCAGCTTCATTCACAAAGTCATAAATTGAATACTGCACTACAGTCTTTTTAATTATATAAACGGAAAAAGAAGTAAATTGTAACTATTGTGAAATGAATTATTGGCTTTTCATGCAATAGCATGCTACACAGCTCTTACGAAGAATTGGTAACAAAATATACAGAAGCAGTTAACTACTTTTTTCCTCTGTATAACTCCTCTTTGTATTTAACAAATACCTTGAAGAAAATACCTCGATATTATACAATTATCTTGTTTTTCTTCAAAGAGGGAAATATATTTACTAGAGTATAGCATTTTTGTACAGTTTTTATTGTCTTTAGTCTTACAAGAAGGAGTCAAAATACCGTTTTCCAAAGTTAATTATGTCAACTCTGTTTTCCTTACCCCTCTCAGTGTGGTAATGTTAGTGAACTGTAATCCAATTAGACTAATTTGTTTTAGTTGGTATTCTGTACAGGGTTCAGAAAATAGCATGAGTCTGCACTGCATCTTGCTTTTGTCTTTGCATATTTAGAAATGTCACTTTTACCAATTGTCTACACAACAAAGTGAAAATTAGGAGTTCTGATTTGCATTACTTTTTAAGTGAAATTTTCTGCTAAATTAAAAAAAGTCATACTCAAAAAATCCCCAAATCATAAATGCACAAAAATAAAAACAATGTCTAATGCAATTATTGAACTGAAATTTCAAGAGACAAAATTCTAAGTATATTCCTTGGATGCCCTTGGGTCCCTTGGTCTGCAAGCCACCATAGTTTGATTTAGGAGATGCCCAGCCACACTTCAAATGCCACTCTCGGCTATCTTTGTTGCTCTTTGGTCTCTCAATTATTCCCTCAATGTAGCTATTCTCCCATCAGCCTTGGTCAGTACCCAAGATTTTTTTAGTTAAGATAAAGAAAATAGTAATCAAGTGAATGAGATTCTAATTTGACCTTCCATGAACCTAGTTTTCTTTGTAGATGTCCATTCAACTTCTTAACTAATGTGGAGCTGTAGACAAGAATTTCTAAGGTATTTTGAGAATCAAAGCAAGTGATTGTAAATCAGGCTGCAGTGAGTTCATTTTAATTGTAATTTACAGATGTGTTCAGATTTTTAAAATGTAGAGCAGCATATATATAGGAACAGATTTCCTTTGTATTTTAGGTCTGTCACTTATAAAACACACATACTACTGTGCTATCAATAGAATGATTTGAAACACCTGACAAGTGTTGAACAAACACAGTAATTCATTAAAACCTAGGGGAAGTTTTCTCTTCAGCAGTATGAATAGCTCCGGTTTTCCTCCTGGATGGAATACTAATGCAGAGAGCCTGTGATCAAAGTGCACTGCAAATGTGCTTTTAGGACAGGGAGTCGCCCCGCACTAGTGCTTCTGTTTGATTCTTTTGTTAAGTAAGGATGCCATTTGCAGCACAAGAGCACACGCAGAGCAGGAGCGTGACAATTCTGAACAAGGAAATCAGGCAAGGCTGAGATGTTTTCCGATATCTTGAGAAATCTAAAGGTGTTTCTTTGTAGCCCAGCCTTTGCTATCTCCTCCCTCAGTTGTAAGCAGATCCAAGGACTGGGAAAACGACAGTACCTCTTTCTAGCTGGCAGAAGTTGACAACCAGCCCACACAATATGGCACATAACTCTTGTGCTCTTATTACTGAAGACAGGCTGAAAATGCATTGCATGCGCTGGTGTTCACTGTGGCAGCTGTTGCTAATGAGGTCTGTGTTTTTTTGTATTGTTTTGATAACCAATTGTGACTTCTGTCCTATGATACGTCACATATGTGACTTTTTTTCAGGTGTGGGTATAGATAATTCTATCAGACTTGCCTGTAACAAGCTTAACTATAAATGCCTCCATTGTTTGTATGCATTAATTCTAGACTTTCCACTTTGACGTAATGTCTAAATGCTTTGTAGAAGCATTTAACTCTCAGTCTTGCTTGATGCAACAAGTGGATTTAAATTAAAAACTAGTCCACTTTTAAAATATTTCTTTCTGATTACTTATTTCATCTGTAATATGAAATTTTTACATGGAAATACATTTAATAGTAAAAATCACATTTCCAAAGAATAGTTAATAAATATAAAATGGCAGATATTCATAATATGATAACAGATACAGTAGGTTAAAAATGTGGTTATTTTAGTTCAATAAAACCAAATATGCCCTATTTGCATTTCAAGATGTTTATCGTTGGAACCAAGTAAAGAATCTAGAAATAAAACCAACGTATGGTCAATTAACGTTACCAAGGATCCAAGGTAATTCCAAGAAGTAAAGAAAACTTTCTTCTGAAAATGGCTCTGGTCAATTGGATATTCACATGACAAAAAATTAAATAATAAAATTAAAGGACCCCTGCACTTACACCTTATGAAAAATTTTTCAAAATCAATGGCAAACTTAAATGTAAAGCCTAAAACTGTAATATTTACAGGAGAAAACATAGGTGAAAATCATTCTGATGTTCTGCTGGTCAAAGATTTCTGAAGGTGACAAGAGCCCAGACTGTAAAAGATGAGTAAATTGGACTTTATCAAAATTAAAAGCTTTGCTCTTGAAAAGATATTGTTTAGAAAATGGAAAGACAAGTCATAGAATAAGACAAACCTTTGAAAAAAATATATAAAGAATTCTCAAATATCAATATGTAGAAAATAACTCCATAAAAGATAGATGTTCATTTTTAATAGACATGTCACATATTGTCAATACCATTAGTCATTATGGAAATAAAAACTAAAACTACAATAAAATACCACTACCTATTTATTAGAAGGGCCCATATTAAAATAAAATAAAAAAAACTGGCTACATAAAGTGTTCTCAAGGATGTACAGCAACTGGAACTATTATATATTGTTAATGGGAACACCAAATGTCAGACACTTTGGAAAGAAGTTTGGCACTATACTATAAAATGAAATATATGACTCAGTAGCAATCCTACTTCCAGTGTTAACCCAAAAGAGGCATAGACATAATCACTGTGCTAGTATTTTCTTGAGGAATTGTGCATCTAAGTTCATCATAGACATTGGTCTACAATTTTCTTTTTTGGTTGCACTGCACTTTCGTCTGGTTTTGGTATCAGTGTGAGTGTAAGAGTCTTTCCTCCTCAATTTTGGTTTGAATAGTTTAAGAAGTATTAGTATATAGTATTTATTTTTCTTTGTATACTTGGTAGAATACAGTAGTGAAGCCATCTCATCCTGGGCTTTTATTTGAGGGGAGACATTTTGTTAATTCTTCTATTTTGTGGCTTGCTATTGGTTTATTCAGGTTTTAGAATTTCTTTCTGGCTCAATGATGTAAGTTGTATGTGTCTAGGAATTTATTCATTTCTTTCAAGCTTTCCAATGTATTTGCATACAGTTGCTCATAATAGTTTTTAATGTACCTTTGAATTTCTGCAGGATAGGTATAATGTCTCCTCCATTTCTGATTTAATTTTTGTGGGTCTTCTATTTTTTTTCTTAGTCTGGCTAGAGGTTTGTCAGTTTTATTTACCTTCTCCAGAGAACAACTTTGTGTTTCATTGATGTTTTTTCATTGATGATATTATTTTTTTCTTGGTTAATATATCATCTATTTCTGATCTGATCTTTGTTATTTCTTTTCTTCTACTGATTCTAGTTCTTTAAGATGCCTCATTAGTTATTTGAAGCTTTTCTACTTTTTGGAGGTATAAACTTTCCTCTTAGTACAGGGTGGAAATAAATGTTACGTGCAATTTAGAATCTGGATGCCCCAGTATTACATGTATATAAATTGTACACTTTTGGAGTCCTCTCTCTCTCTCTCTCTCTCTCTCTCTCTATATATATATATATATATATATATATATACACACACACACACAAACACACAGACACATATATACACATATATATATACACACACATATATATATACACTCTTGTTGAATTCTCCCTTTTATCAATACAATGATCCTTTTTTGTTTCTTTTTACAAATTTAAAATTGCACACAAACTTTATGGGTACCTTATATTGCTTTCTCTGTATTTGTAGTTTTTTTTGATATGTTTTATTTTCACTTTGTTTTATTTTCACTTTGTTTTATTTTGATGAATTTTTAAATTTCTTTTTTGATCTCTTTATCGACTTATTCAGGAGCATGTTGTTTAATTTTTATGTGTTTGTGTAGTTTCCTTTTGTCATTGATATCTAGTTTTATTCCATTTTGGTCAAGGAAAATACTTGATATGATTTCAATTTTTTAAATAATTTTATTAAATCATAATTGTGTACATTGGTGCAATCATAGGGCAGAATTGCTTCATATACAATCAGAAATATTTTGATTATAGTGTTAGAGATAGCCTTCATGGCATTTTCTTGATCACTATATAAAGACATTGATACTCTACATATAATAAGCTTCACCAGTACCCTGCTAAGATGTACCATAGGTGTGATCCCACCAATTGTCCTCCCTGCACCCATCCTCTTTCCTCCCCTCCCCTCCCCTCCCTTTCATTTTTCCCTGTATTCTTGTGCTATAATTGGGTTTTAGCCTTCATATGAAAGCTATAAATTAGCTTCATATTAGGGCTGAGTACATTGGATACATTTTCTTCCATTCTTGATATACTTT
>CAUYON010089510.1:0-15375 GCA_963573935.1 Arctocebus calabarensis | reverse complement strand
CACTTTATCGCCCTGGGTAGAGTGCCGTGGCGTCACACTGCTCACAGCAACCTCCAGCTCTTGGGCTTAAGCGATTCTCTTGCCTCAGCCTCCCGAGTAGCTGGGACTACAGGCGCCCGCCACAGCGCCCGGCTATTTTTTGTTTGTTTGTTTGTTTTGTTTTGTTTTGCAGTTCGGCCGAGGCCGGGCTTGAACCCGCCACCTTCGGTATATGGGGCCGGCGCCCTACTCGCTGAGCCACAGGAGCTGCCCCCTAACACATTCTATGAAGAAAATATCACCCTGATCCTCAAACCATGAAAAGACTCAACAAAAAGAGAAAACTATAGACCAGTATCATTAATGAATATTGATGCAAAAACTTTCAATAAGATCCTAGCAAACAAAATTCAACACCACATAAAAAGAATTATACACCATGCTCAAGTTGATTTTATCCCAGGTTTACAAGGTTGGTACAACATACATAAATCTATAAATATAATACATCATATAAATAAAATATAAAACAAAATAAAATAAAAAACAAAGTCCATATGATTCTCTCAATTGATGCAGAAAAAGCTTTTGATTATATCCAGCATCCTTTCTTCATCAGAACATTTAAGAAAATTGGCTTGGACAGGTCATTTTTTAAACTGATAGAGGCCATCTACAGCAAAACCACAGCCAATATCATATTGAATGGAATAAAATTGAAAACATTTCCACTCAGGTCTGTAAGTAGGCAAGGATGCCCATTGTTTCCACTGCTATTGAACTTAGTAATGGAAGTCTTAGCCATTGCAATCAGACAAGAGAAGGTAATCAAGGGTATCCAAATAGGGTCAGAGGTCAAACTCTCAGTCTTCGCTGATGATATGATCCTATACTTGGAAAATCCCTCGTGCTCAACTACAAAACACTTAGAAGTAATAAAGGAATACAGCAGCGTCTCAGAATACAAACTCAATACGTAGCTTTTATATATGCCAACAATAGTCAAGCTGAAAAAATAGTCAAGGACTCTATTCCTTTTTCAGTAGCGCCAAAGAAGATGAAATATTTGGAAATTTAACTAACAAAGAACATGAAAGATCTCTATAAAGATAACTATGAAACTCTGAGAAAAGAAATAGCTTAAGATGATAACAAATAGAAAAACCTACCAGGCTCATGGCTGGAAAGAATCAATATTGTTAAAATGTCCATCCTACACAAAGCAATATTCAAATTTAATGCAATCACTTAAAGCACCATTCTCATCCTTCAAACATCTGAAAAAATAGTACTCCAGTTTTATATGGAATGAGATAAAACTTTGAATAGCCAAGATATTATTCAGAAATAAAAACAAATCAGGAGGAATCACCCTACAAGACTTCAGGCCATACTATAAATCTTCAATGATCAAAACAGCATGGGACTGGCACAAAAATAGAAAGCGAGATGTATGGACCAGATAGAGAATCAAGAGATAAACCCAGCCACTTATCATCATTTGACCTTTGATAAGCTTTCCCTATTTGACAAATGGTGCTGGGTTAATTGGCTGGCAACTTGTAGAAGACTGAAACTGGACCCTCACCTTTCACCATTAACAAAAATTGATTCTCACTTGGTAAAAGATTTAAACTTAAGACATGAAACTATAAATATACTAGAAGAGAGCACAGAAAAAATACTTGAAGAAATCAGCCTTGGAGAATATTTTATGAGGAGGACCCCTGGGAAATTGAAGCAACATCAAAAATACATTACCAGGATCTGAGCCAAATAAAAAACTTCCATGCAGCCAACAGCACAGTAAGTAAAGCAAACTGAAGATCTTCAGAATGGGAGAAGATATTTTCAGGTTATGCTTCTGACAAAAGTCTGATAACTAGAATCCACAGAGAACTCAAACTAAGCAATAAGAAAAGAACAAATAACCCCATTGCTTTGTGGGCAAGAGACTTGGACAGAAACTTCTCTGAAGACGGGTGCATGGCCTATAAACACATGAAAAAATGCTCATCATCTTTAATCATCAGAGAAATGCAAGTCAAAACTACTTAGAGATATCACATAACTCCAGTAACAGTAGCCCACATCACAAAATTACATAAGCACAGATGTTGGCATGACTGTGGAGACAAGGGAACACTTCTGCACTGTTGGTGGGAATGCAAACTAATAGGGTCCTTTTGGAAAGAGGTTTGGAAAACACTTAGAGAACTAAAGGTAGACCTGCTGTTTGATCCTGCAATTCCTCTACTAGGTATATATCCAGATGACCAAAAATCATTTTACAATAAAGATATTTGCACCAGAATGTTTATTGCAGCTCAATTCATAATTGCCAAGCGTGGAAGAAGTCCAAGTGCCCATCGGTCCATGGTTTATGTATACCATGGAATAATATGCAGCCATAAAAGATGGAGACTTTCCTTCTTTTTGTTTACATGGATGTAGCTGGAACATATTCTTTTTAGTAAAGTATCTCAACATTGGAATAAAAAGTATCCAATGTACTCACTAATATTTTGAAACCAATATATAATCACCCATATGTTCATATGCATGATAAAACACAACTATAGCCCATAATGAAGGAGGGAAGAGGAGAGTGAAGGGAGAGGCATGGGGAGAGGAGCAGGGAAGGGAGGTGGAGTCCAGGTGGAAGGAGGGTAATCAGTAGGACCTTACCTGTGCATAATGCAAGAGTACATGTCAAATCTCTTAAGAGTAGAGTATAAATGTCTTAACTTAACAATTAAGTAAAAGCGGTGAAGGCTATGTTAACCAGTTTGATGTAAGCATTCCAAACTGTATATAAAATCAGCACATTGTACCCCATAAATGCATTAATATACAGAGTCACGATTCAATAAATACATACATACTGGAATATATGTATTCCATTTGATCCCACAATTCCATTACTAGTTATCTGCCCAGAAGAATAAAAATCAATTTACAACAAAGACATTTGCACCATAATGTTTATTGCAGCCCAATTCATAATTGCCATGTTGTGGAATCAGCCCAAGTGCCCATCAATCCATAAATGGATTAACAAACTCTGGTAAATGTTTGGCAAGAGAGTGGAATGGAATACTACTCAGCCATAAAAGATGGAGACTTTATATCATTTATGTTTACCTGAATCGAGTTGAAAGACATCCTTCTTAGTAAAGTATCCCAAGAATGAAAAAAACCAGTTTCCAATGTACTCTATATTATTATGAAATCAATATAAATACACGTACACTCTCTTAGAGAAAAAGAACAGTTAAGAAAATTGGCATAGGTGGAACATTTCTTAAACTGATAGAGGCCATCTGCAACAAACCCACAGCCAGTATCATATTTAATGGAGTAAAACTGAAGGCATTTCCACTTAGAAATGCTATTGCCAGTGCTTTTCAACACAGTGCTGAAAGTCCTAGCCAATGCAGTCATTCAAGAGAAAGAGAATTAGGGTATTGAAGTGGAGACAGAAGAGATCAAACTCCCACTCTTTGCAGATAAAATGATTTTATACCTGATTTTGTACTCTAGGAAGTGATAAAAAAATACAATAACTTCTCAGGATAAGAAATCAATGTCCCAGGTGGTACTTGTGGCTCAGTGGGTAGGGAGCTGGCCCCATATACCAAGGGTGGTGGGTCCAAGCCCAGCCCTGGCCAAACTGCAACAAAAAGAAAAAGTCAGGCTTTGTGAAGGGTGCCTGTTGTCCCAGCTACTTGGGAGGCTTAGGCAGGAGAATTGCTTAAGCCCATGAGTTTGAGGTTGCTGTGAGCTGTGACACCACAGCATTCTACCGAGGGTGACATGTTGAGATTCTGTCTCAAAACAAACAAACAAAAAAATCTAGAAGAAAATGTGGGATAAACTCTTGACAAAATTAGCCTTGAAACATATTTTATGCAGAAGACCCCCTTGGCAATTACAGCAACATCAAAAATAAATAAATGGGACATGATCAAGCTAAAAAGCTTCTGTATACCTAAGGGTACCACAACTAAAGCCCTTCAGAATGGGATAAGATACTTACATGCTCTAAATATGACAAAGGGCTGATAACTAGAATCTATAGAGAACTCGAATGAATCAACAGGAAAAGAGCAAACAAACCTATTTGTAAGTGGGTAAACAAATTGAACAGAAACTTCTCTGAAGATGACAGATGAATGGCTAACAAACACATGAAAAAAAATGCTCATCATCCCTAATCAACAGAGAAATGAAAATGAAAACCATCCTAGGATATCACCTAACTCTAGTGAGATTAACTCACACCACAAAATCCCCAAATCTGCAGATGCTGATGTAGATGTGGAGAGAAGGAAACACTTCTAATACAACCTCTATTGGAAATGATTCTCAACCTTCCTAATGCCACAACCCTTTAATACATGTCCTCGTGTTGTGGTGACCCCCAACCATAAAATTACTTTTGTTGCTACTTCATGAAAAATAATTTTATGGTTGGGGGTCACCACAAAATGAGGAACTGTATTGTATTAAAGGGTCGTGGCATTAGGAAAGTTGAAAACCACTGCTCTATGGAAAGAAGTATGGAGAATCCTCAAAGAACTAAAAGTAGACCTTCCATTTGATCCTGAAATCCCATTACTAGTTATCTACCCAGAAAACAAAAATCATTTTACCACAAGGACTTTTACACTAGAATATTTATTGCACCTCAGTTCACAATTGCTAAGAGGTAGAAGAAACCCAAGTGTCCATCAACACATGAATGGATTCACAAACTATAGTATATGTATACCATGGAGTACTATTCAACCATAGGAGAAGATGGAGACTTTACATCTATTCTGTTTACCTGGGTAGAGTTGGAACACACTCTTCTTATAAAGTGTCTCAAGAATGGGAAAAAAAAAGTATTAAATGTATTCAATACTAACATCAAACCAATATATAAACAACTACATACCCACTCGTAAGAAAAAAAAAAACACAAATATATCCTAGCAGGGGGAAGGAGAAAGGAAGGAGAGGAGTGAGGGTGATTGACAGGATGTTACCTATTGTGCACAATGTGAGGGTGTTCAGCATGCCTCCTAGGTGAAAGGCTCAACTACAACTTGAACTTTACCTTAGAAATGAAAACTATGTAACCTAAACATTTTTATCCTCACATTAATCTGAAATTTTAAAAAATGGAAATATAAACTAGTACAGGCATTATAGAAAACTGTATGGAGATTCCTCAGAAAACTAAAAATAGAAATAAAATATGATATATCAATATCATAGTTGAATGTACAGCCAAAAGAAGAAAAATCCATACCTAAGAGAGATAACTGCATTTCCACATTTATCACAGTACTATTCAAAACAACCAAGATATAGAATCAACCTCAGTGCCCGTCAATGGATGAACAGATAAAGAAAATGCAGTACATGTGTACAATGGAATACTATTTAGCTATAAAAGCTGTAAAGAAGAAACAAACTCCTGTCATTTGTAGCATCATGGATGAAAATGGAGAAAATTTCATTAATTGAAATAAGCCATACACATACTGACCAGTATCATGTGTTCTCACTCATATGAGGACCTAAAAAAATCTCGTGGAGGTAGAAAATAGTATGTTAGTTACCAGAAGTTGGGAAGATTAGAAGGGAGAAGTAGATGAGGAGACGTTGGTTAATGGGTAGAGTTAGAAGAAATAAGTTCTAACATTGGCTAACACAGAAGATTGAATATATTTCATACTAACTGATTATATATTTAAAAATAGCTAAAAAAAAATACGGATATTCCTAACACAAAAAAATGAAAAATGTTCGAGATGATGTATATCTCTCTAATCCTGATTTGATTGTACACATTGTATACACGTCTCAAAAATATTACATATATCTCATAAATATATAAAAACTACATATCAACTTTTTAAAAAAGGACTCTCAAAACTAAGCACTACAAAAATAATCTGCTTACAAATAGGCATAAGACATGAACAGATATTTAACCAATGATTTTATATAGATGACAAATAAACACATGAAAAAAATGTTCAACATGCTCCATTGGCAAATGTAAATTAAAACCACAATGAGATACCACCTCACACCTACATGTTAAAAAAGCTAAAATAAAAAGTACTGATAATATCAAATGTTGACATCTGCATAGAGCAACTTAAACTCTTATATACATGTATTAGTAGTAAAAATGCAAAATGGCGTAACAACTTAAGGAAATAGTTTGGCAGTATCTTATAAAGTTAAGAAAATACAAACCACACAAGCAAGCAGTACTAACACTATATTCACCCATGAAAAATGAAAACCTATATTTTCAAAAAATCTTATACTGGAATGTTCACAGTAGCTTTATTTATAAGAGGTCAAAACTGGAAACAGTCTAGGTGTCTACTAATTATTGAATGTATAATATATCCATACAATAAAGTATTACTATGCAATAAAGAAGAGCCAATTAGTAATACATGCAACAGTATGGACAGATATCAAAGGTGTTTTGTTAAATGAAATAAGGGCCAGGCACCATGGCTTATGCCTATAAAGCACTATGAGAGGCCAAGGCAGGTAGATTGTGTGAGCTCACGAGTTTGAGAAGAGGCTGAGCAAGAGTGATACCCTGTATCTATTAAAAATAGAAAAACTAGCTGGGTGTTGTAGCAGGTTCCTGTAGTCCCAGCTACTTGGGAGCCTGAGGCTAAAAGGATCACTTGTTCCCAAGAGTTTCAGGTTGCTGTGAGCTCTGATGCCAGGGCACTCTACCCAGGATGACAGAATGGGATTCTGTCTCAAAAAAAAAAAAAAAAAGGGCAGTGCCTGTGACTCAAAGGAGTCATCAAAATATACCCTTAAAATTAATCTCATAGCAAATAAATAATATCTATATAAAGCTAATAAGAAATAAAACCTGAGAACTAATAAAAGGGCAAACCAATTATCTAAAAAGGAAAAGTAATACTGTGAAAAGATAATATGTACATGGTGATTAGATGGAGTTTATACCAGTAATGCATTGTTCATTGAACATATGAAAATTATTCAATCCAAATTCATCACATTAACAGACTAAAGGATAAAAGCATGTGACCATTTCAACAGATCAGTGCTTCTTTTTGTCCACTAGGGGATATTTGACAATGTCTGGAGGTGTTTTGGTTTGTCAAAATTGGGTGAGGAGTGTTGCTACTGGCAACTAATGGGTAGAGACCAGGAATGCTGTTAAACACCCCACATGACACAGGGAAGCCCTCAGTTCCCCAGTTGAGAACCACTATTCTATGTTCTACTTTCTACATTCAACACTATGTTTGTGATATCTACATGTTGCTATAAGATACATAGATCTAGTCTATTGTTTCTTGCTACATACTAATCCACAATAGTATCACCCATATGATTCTTATCCACTATCTACCTCTCTGGTAATAAATTCCTAAGTTAATACTAACTTCCACAACACAACACTGTCATTCAGTCAACAATAGACTTATATGTGCTCCTTCATGGACTGTTATAAGAATTTCAGTTATGTACATGCTTAATCTTTATAAATACTGCTTAGTTCCTTTAAGGACTGGCTAAATGAGGTTATATTCCATGCAGAAAAGAGTTATATAAGACTTGAGACTTATTCTTAGAAAAGCCAGCATAGAAGATTTTCCTTGACTGGCATTTTGAAATTTGGATCTCAAGAGGGTTAACCACCATTCTCTGACAGAGTGCCTTGCTACAGTGCCCAGACTGCTGGTATAAACAATGTGGTCTATGCTAGACACCTGCTTTCACTCTGGGATTCTGAAATCTTGGTACCTGCTAAACAAAGAATGACTATATGATCAAATCTCCCCAGGAACTTTTGACACAGGTTCTCTAATTAGTTTTCCTAGCTGATAACATTTGATATGGGTTATTACAATTAGTTCCTAAGGAAATTCAGTTCATTCTATGTGACTCCATTGGGAGAGGACTCTTAAAAGCTTGTGCATGGTTTCCTCCAGCCTTCAGCCCTTGTATCTTTTTCTTTAGCTGATTTTGCTTTGGATCCTTTAGCTGTAATAAAGCACAGCCATGGATATAACTATAGGCTGAGACTGTGAGTCCTCCTTAGCAAATCACTGACCACAGGAGTGATCACCTCTCAACACACATTTCTAAAAGCAAAGCTGGGAAGTTTCTAAGAAGATTTATACATGCACACTTTTCTCTGTCATTTGAATTTTGTATCATATATAGTGTATACTATATCTTTAAAAATAAATAATTTAGCCCTACTATGAAACTAATCTATACCTTTCATATGAAGGCTATAACCCAATTATAGCATAAGAATATGGGGCAAGGGGCAAGGGAGGGGAGGAGAGGGAGGGATGGGTGGAGGAAGGGTAATTGGTGGGATCACATCTACAGGGCATCTTAGAAGGGTACAGGTGAAACTTACTAAATGCAGAATATAAATGTCTTAACACAATAACTAAGAAAATGCCATGAAGGCTATGTTAACCAGTTTGATGCAAATATTTCAGATTGTATATGAAACCAGCAACCCATTATTGCACTAATGTACACAGCTATGATTTAATAAAAAAAAATACTAAAGGATATCTTTTAGCAGAAGTGAAAGGATATTAGACAATAACCTGAATCTATACAGAGAACTCCAAAGCCCCCATGAATATAATTATATAGACAAATACAAAAGGCAATATAAATGTGTTCTACTGTTTCTAACACTTTTTTCCACTATTCTGATATAAAAAACAATTGTCGTGATATAATAAAAAATATGTATTTGGAATAAATAAATAAATAAATGATTTATACAAAAAGGAACATGCAAGGTGGTTCAAGCGTGTAATCCTAGCATTGTAGTAAGCCAAGAAGGGTAGACTGCCTGAGCTCAGAAGTTTGAGAAAAGCCTAAGCAAGAGTGAGACTCCTTCCAACTAAAACAGAAAAAGTAGCCTGACATTGTGGTGGTTGCCTGTAGTCCCAGCTACTTGGGAGGCTAAAGCTAAGAGGATCATTTGATCCCAAGAGTTTAAGGTTGCTGTGAGCTGTGATGCCAGGGAACTCTACCTAAGAGGTGACTGAGTGAGACTCTTTCTCAAAAAAAAAAAAAAAAAAAAAAGGAGGAGGAAGGATTACAAAACAAGTTAATTCACCTGTGAATGAAACTCAAAAAATGTTAACTATTTCCTTCAATTAAACCTTCTCATATTCTAGATGTGTAAAACCCAAAAGCAACTTGCCCAATGTTACCTAGTCACTACAGACGCAAAACTATGTTGTCTTGTTTCCTTTCACTCCTTCCTCCAAATCCATGACCTCTTTTCCTACCCTTATTACTTCCCCTATTCCAGGACTCTTTCATAAATGCCTTAATGGAACCTACTTTCTTGCTAACCATGATCCCACTTATTGCTCATATTCCTGGGTTCTCTTTGAGTGAACATGTAGAATTCCTCCGAAAACATTGAGTCTCATGGAAACTGAACCCAACAGGCACAGAAAAGATAAGCTGAAGGAAAATTCTAATTATAATTGCCTAGAAGGAAAAGAAGAGGGTAGGGAATGGCAAAGAAGAAGAACTCGAGACAATCACAGCACCTTTCTAAGTCCTTATTACCTGTCCAGAGACCAAGTATCAAAATCAGGTTCAGAAAGGAACTCATCCCCCACTGCATGACAAAGCAGGTAAACATAACCAGACAGCTCAGACACTCCTTCCATTGCTTCCTAACACATCTCAAAACCCTCTCCAAATAGATAATATACTTACATGCTCTAGGAAGCAGGGTCCTATCTCACTGAGGTGGGGGTCATCATTGTTGTATTGTTTCTCCAGATCTCTCACGAAGCTCATCTGAAATCTGTAGATGTCTTCAATGTTCCCAAATATTACCTTCAGTTGATCATCACTGAACATGTCCCTTCTCTTTCGACACTGCTTCAGATAGCCCTGAAGACAAAAGAAAAGCCCAGGATGAGGATGTTCTATGCTCCAAATCCATGACCTCAGAAGGTTTTACCATCCTAAGCACTTGAGAGCCTCAATTCAATTCCATGAAGTAAGCAGGGAACAATCATTTCCATTTTTTCATGAGAAAATTGAGGTTTAGAGAAGGAAGTCACTCCCTCAGTGAGTAATAAGGAAAGCTAGATCACCAGGAAAGATCTTAAGAATGCAAAGACTCCAGAATGGAGGGTTTTTCCTTCCATTCTGTATAATAAGGACTTCCAAAGTCAAAGGTTTCTTTCCCAGAAGTCAGTTGAGCACATTGTCACTTGTCTTTGTAGCTATTAGGTTAGCTGGATCTATTCACATCTCTAAAGTTCTATTCTTCATAGGACCAACCAAAAAGGTCTTCATAACACTGAAAACAACTTGGCAACTGAGGCCAGCACAGGAAAACTTCCCATAAAGGAAAAGAAATTGACAAAACCATACCATTTCTTAAAGTAAATGCCTCAGGTATCTATAGTCCCTGGCCAGGAGAGATCATTTGGATGATATCAGCTAGCAAGCCCATGTGTGCCAGGGTATGTATGGTATTTCTAACAGGGTAGATGTTTACAACATATTTGTGAATAACCTGAGAAATTAATAAAGCTAGCCATTGATGAAAGAGAAAAAGTGATGAAAGATGTTCTTGTTCTGATAAGAGAGCACTGAGGTAACACAAAACACACGCAGGGCATAATGTAAATCAGGGCAAAAACAGTCACAGTCTAAACTGGGTCTTCCATTCTGAACTTACTATCATGGATTTTTACTTGATATTTACTGCCTTCATTATAACATTATAAATTTTAAGCACACAAAAATGTTAGCAGTGAGAATGAGTTAAGTGAAAATTTCTTAACACCTTTCTTCAGTGTTATGCCCTCAATGAGGAGGTTTGTAGTGACCACATATGACTCTATCTCTAACTCTCACTTTCTTTCCCCTAGCACAGCTGCCAATAAGGTCATCTGGGCACATTCCAGGAAATATCCTCTTTTCTGGCTTCAAAGACCATTATCACCTTATACCCCAATCTTTCCTCCCTTATCTCTTCTTACCCTCCAATTCAACCATTAATTAGCATATATCCCTCAACAGTTGGCAAATTAATATTCTATGTCCATGTTGACTTCTTTTCAATTAATGGCTGCTACCTTAAATTGACTAACATGCTTAAAATTTTCTGCATTCTTTAATATCCAATTCCTTATGAGAAAGAAGATACCCTCCCTGCCAAATATGTAACACACAGGTCTTGCTCAGTCTGGGTAGGTTTTTTTGTCTGCCTGTGTCTGTATGTGTGTCTCTCTCTGCCCCTACCACCTTTGAAGTGTATTAGCTACAACAGAACCAGGAGAGAAGTGAATGTATCATCTTAACATTAAGCAGGGGAGCAGAGGCTTCCTCAACCCTGCACCTATTTTTTCCCTAATGTTGGCCTGGAGGAACAGTTTGGGAAGTATAGATAACAATGTCACATTTAGTATGTTACTTTTGGGTAACCATTAGGTACTGATGAGTGACTGCACTGGAAGACAGAAGAGGCCAGCTTAAATACCTCATTCGTTCCCTTAGAAGCCAGTATAGGAAATATAATAGTTTTGTCCACTGCTCCCATTTAAAAGATCTCAGGGAAGAAATAAAGCACCAAAAAAAGCCCCCAAATGCAACAAAGATGCCAAAGCTCAACATCAGAACAGAATATAACATAAATGAAAAAGAAGATAGTGGTCTCTGGAAAAGAAAATGAATGGAGATGGTAGTGTAGCTTGTTAATTTCTCAAATATGCAATGTATGGCTAATGTCAAGGAAATCATTTTTTTCTATTAGATTGTGTATGTTGTGGCAAGAGAACATTAAGTTACATATTAGGAAGAATGTAAATGTCCACATGATGGTAGGGCCCTAGAGTGTTTTATCAACTGTTTATTTTAAACTAATGCTAAATCATAAGTTTGTTCCAGTACATTTAGCTTGATGAAATATTACATAGTAACACAAATGATGATTAGGAAGATTATGTAGAAACAAAGAAAATTATTTATGATATAAGGCTAAAAAGCAGAACATATAACAGTATGTCACTATGATTACAACTGGAGCAGATTTAAGGACATTATTCAATAGCACCAAAAACTCTGCTATATTTTATAAATTTTACCTAAGTTTGTTCCTATTTTTAAACTTCTTCTAATGATGTTTTCCAATGTCTTCATTATCAAAAAATTAGAAAATGCCTTTTCCAGAAAGTGCAAATAAACATGTATTTAATACAACTACAAGAAGGCTGACCTGTCTCTTTTAACTCAACTGTTTTTAAGGCTACGTAAATTTAAGATGAGCTGGTCCAATTTTAAGTGAGGAAACAGAGAAAGAAATAAGATTGATAGCCATACTCCCGCAGGAAAGCAGCATTCAAATCTGAGTCTGCCCTCTTTTTAGAGGAACATCAAGAAAACCATACACAGGCAAAGAGGAGTGAGCAAGGTAGGGAGATGACTAAAAAGCAACACCACAAAGAATAACGGATGGAATCAGGTTTGTTTGTCTTCCATAAGATTCAAGGACTAATGAAGGCCTGCCATGGGACAGAGAGAGCAAAAGGGATATATTACTTTTTCTATTAGGCATGCTTCAAACACTCTCTGACCCCACCTGAATGGTAAGAGGGAATAGGATACTATGATACTGGGTATAAACTGAGATTCAAGACAGGCATTTTCCCAGAGCCTCACCTCTGCCTCCTAAGTGGGCATGGGTGGGAAAGCAGGCCACAGAGTAGTTAAGAGTACTATGGATGTTATCAAATCAGTTACAATTGGCAGGTGCAGTGGCTCACATCTGTAATCCTAGCACTCTGGGAAGCCAAAGTAGGTAGATTCCTTGAGCTCAGAAGTTTGACATTTGACTAAGCAAGAGCGAGACCCAATCCTTACTAAAAGTAGAAAAACTAACCAGGTGTTGTGGTGGGTGCCTGTAGTCCCAGCTACCTGGGAGGCTGAGACAAAAGGATTGCTTGAGTTCAGGAGATTTAGGTTGCTCTGAGCTAAGACACCACAGCATTCTACCCAAGGTGACAAAATGAGACTATATAAAAAAAAAAATTCAGTCACAATTGCCATAAATCAGCCTTAACAATGCCTTGGTAACAGCTAAAGAAGACTGCCTATACATTTCACCTTGTTCTTAACCCCATATAGGCTAATCAAGAAGTCTAGATCTAGTACATTGATATAGAAGTAGTGTCTTAATGTTGGATATAAACCATAGCCAAGATCTCCTGGGAAGAATCTAGAGATTTCTAGGAAATCAGATGCACCAAAGAGACTCTGGTTCATTTAGGGTTTGGGAGACCCTTTCAGGAAGGACCCTCGCAAGTCTAGACTTTACTGTTTCTATTTCTAAAATGAAGACATCAGAAAAATATTTCCATGGCCTCTTTCAGCTCTTACTTTCTAGAGGGTTTCATATAATTTTTTTGGCTCTAAGCCTGAGGCCTGATAGACTTAACATCTTGACTATGATGTCCATGGTTGTGTCTTATTCACAGATATATCCTCAGAGTTTAACACAGCACTTGGGATATAGTTGCTGTTCAGTAAATATTTGTTGAATAAATGCAAATGACTAGCTCTCCCAATGTTAACGATGATAAAAGGTATGTTAGAAGCAGAATGTTCAAACTGGTAATTTTCTTTTCTTTCCTTCTCCACTTTTTTGAGTTGGGAAACACTTTCTTCAACTGAAATAAAACCATTAAAAAAAAAGGAAGAGGAAGATGGTGGCAGAGATGGTCCCGTAGCCCATCTCTCCCTGGTCAGCAGGTGAGAAGGTGTGAGCTCTGGATCTTTCCCCATGTAAACTATTGGAGTGGACGGGCAGCTGGTGAGACACAGAGATCAGGAGGATTGGCGTGTTTGAAATATAGTTCTTAACCATGGAAACTGTTGCAAACCATTTCCCCCTGCCTGGTGGAGGGGCAGCCGGTCCCTCCAACAGGGAAGACAGCAGGTCCCAATCCACAAGCTCTAATTGGAGAAAATTCCACTGAAGTGTGGAACTCAGAGTTTGACGATCAGAAAGGGGCGCTACTAGGAACCACGGAGACCTGGGTAGCCCTGTCATGAGCTGAGGGGTCCAGACTCTGCTGGACTGACACATCGGAATGTCCAATATGGTGAGCGCCTTTTCCTCAGATCACTGAGAGAGAGAAAGAATGGGTGACCAGCCAACGTTATACTAGGTGGGGACCCTAGTGAAGCCTGAGAGGGGCGAAAAAGACACTTTGAGCTGTGGAAGTTGGCAAGGAGGGCCCCCGGGCACTTCAGCTGGAGAATATAACTGAAGTTAAACTCCCCACCTACAGCCCCGTGAAGCCCCCTTCCCTCCAGCGTTCACAGCCGCTGCAAGCTGCTGCGAGCTGCGGCCATAGCAACCGCCGCTGCTGGTGCTGCTGCGGTCGCACCACCAAAGCCGCTGCTACTGTGAGCCGTGGTGCCGCCGCCCTGCGAATAGTGATACCACCGCCACCGACTCCACCGCAGTCCCACGAGATCTGCAGCGACCGTGAGCTCCCTCCCCCCACAGTCGCCGCAAAGCCCCGCTCCCACACTCCCCTCTCCACTCCCCTCTCACAGCAGACCGTTGTTGCAGGACTGGACTGCAATTCTATATACATATAAGAATAATAATATTTTTGAGATTTTTTTTTTTGAATATCCTTTTCTTGGAGGCGCTATTGACAAATAATTCTTTACATCACTTTCTTTCCTAGGCTATTTTTATTACCTCCTATTCTCAGCTGAACATTTCTTCTTCCTCTCCCCTGTTAATTTCTTTGTTCTCTCTCCCCCTCCTCTCCCTCCCTTCTTACAGCTTCTTAGAGTGCTTATATCATATTTGCTAGAGGCTTTTCTTCTTCTCTATTCTCAAGTATTTTATAAGAAGCATTTTTTATGGTAGAATTCTTTTTTTTTTCTTTTTTCTTCTTAGCTGTTGTTCTGTGATTGGCTGTTTGTTTGTTATGTTTTGTTTCTATGTCGATGTTTCTGACTGTGGGCGCATCTGTGGGCTTAGGTGTCTGGTAGCCCTTCTATGAATGGATTAGCCCATTTGCTATTAATGTGATTGGTGTTATAAATGTTTTCCTTGTCACCTTGATACTTCAGTTCACCCCCTGCCCAGGAATGGAAGTCTAGAACTCCAACTCATCCACAATCCAGACTGACTGCATTTACAATTGGACTGGAACTCTTGAACTATACAGGCTGCAGTCACCACACCAGTACCTAGGTGGAGGGCTGGTAAACCACAACCATAGATGTCTCCAGTCCAATTTCACTCTCCTGCTCATATAGCTAAAAACTGAAAAACAAACATGGGGTGGAACCAGC
>CAUYON010089507.1:0-14399 GCA_963573935.1 Arctocebus calabarensis | reverse complement strand
AGCCCAAAATTTTTTTGTCTCCATTCATCCTGTCTGTTTTTATATGCAAAATAAATATTTTTTTATAAAAACTTTGTTGTAATCTTTTTTTTTTTTTTTTTTTTTTTTTTTTTGAGATAGTCTTACGATGTCAACCTCAGTAGAGTACCATGGTGTCAGAGCAATCTCAAATTCTTGGGCTTAAGTGATTCTCTTGCCTGAGAGCGCTGTGGGCACCTGCTACAGCACCCGGCTGTTTTTTGTTACAGTAGTCATTGTTGTTGGGTTTCAGCCTGTTAGCCCTGGTGTATGAGGCCGCACCCTTGCTTCTGGTCTACAGGCGCCAAGACATTTGGTTGGAATCATACCACATTTCTTACATACTTGATGACCTTCTCTGTTACTGTTTTTTTGTTTGTTTGGTTTTTTAAAGTAACAGAAGTTTATTCTTTTTTTATTTTTATTTTTTATTATTATTTTTTTTTGCAGAGAAAGAGTCTCTTTAACCCTTAGTAGAGTGCTGTGGCATCACACAGCTCACAACAACCTCCAACTCCTGGGCTTAGGCGATTCTCTTGCCTCAGCCTCCCGAGTAGTTAGGAGTACAGGTGCCCACCACAACGGCTGGCTATTTTTTGTTGCAGTTGTCATTTTGGTTAGTTTGCCTGGGCCGAGATCGAACCGCCAACTTCAGTGTATGTGGCTGGCATGGTAACCACTGTGCTACGGGAGGCAAGCCTCTGCTATAGTTTTTTTTTTTTGAGACAGAGTCTTTCTGTGTCACCCTCAGTAGAGTGCTATGGTATCTGCTATTGTTTATATCACCTGTATTTTCTGTATCATTTCCTGGGTTTTGGATGTTGCATTATTTTTGTTGTTTTGTTTTTGTTTCTGTTTTTTCTCTGAGCCCCAGGGAAATAATCTTTTCTTTTGAGTACCTCTTTCTTAACCACAATTTTTGTCCTTAGAAAATGTCCCTTCCATTCCTCCTTCATTTTCTTTCTCTGTCACTACAGTAGTATGTGTGTGTTTTCTTTCTTTCTTTCTTTTCTTTTCTTTTTTTTTCTGAGACAGAGCCTCAAGCTATTGCCCTGGGTAGCGTGCCGTGTCATCATAGCTCACAGGCAACCTCCAACTCCTGGGCTTGGGCAATTCTTCTGCCCCCACCTCCCAAGTAGCTGGGACTACAGGCGCCCACAACAATGCCCGGCTATTTTTTGGTTGCAGCTGTCATTGTTTGGTAGGCCCAGACTGGATTTGAACCCTCCAGTTTTCTTTTTTCTTTTAAAAAAGCTCAAGTCTCAAGCTGTCACCCTGGATAGAGTACCATTGTGTCATAGCTCACAGCAATCTCAAACTTTTGGGCTTAAGTAATTCTTTTTTTTTTTTTTTTTTTTTTTTTTTTTGGCAGTTTTTGGCCAGAGCTGTGTTTGAACTCGCCACCTCCAGCATATGGGGCCAGCGCCCTACTCCTATGATTCACAGGCACTGCCCTTAAGAATTCTCTTGCCTCAGCCTCCCAAGTAGCTGGGACCACAGGCACCCACCACAGTTCCCAGCTATTTTGTTGTTGTTGTTGTTGTTTAGCAGGCCCTGGACCAGGTTCAAACCTGCCAGCCCCGATGTATGTGGGTGATGCTGTAACCACTGACCTGTAGGTGCCAAGCCAGGAAGTTGTATTCTTGAGGTAACACAGGAATACTCTTTTGTTCCTCATTTTTCTTTACATCTGAATTTTTTTTTTTTTTGTAGAGACAGAGTCTCACTTTGTCCCCCTCGGTAGAGTGCCATGGCGTCACACAGCTCACAGCAACCTCCAACTCCTGGGCTTAGGTGATTCTCTAGCTTCAGCCTCCCGAGCAGCTGGGACTACAGGCGCCCACCACAATGCCTGGCTAGTTTTCTGTTTTTCTGTTTTGCAGTTCAGCCGAGGGTGGGTTTGAACCTGTCACCTTCGGTATATGGGGCCAGTGCCCTACTCGATGAGCCACAGCGCCGCCCTACATCTGAATTTTTTATAACTGTCACCAGGTCCCTGTCAACCCACCTCCTGTGCTATCTTTGTGTTCTCTACCTCTTCTGTTCTGTTGATGTTCTTGCCATTTCGTCAGTGGGTTTCTGTGCCACTGGATTATCCTCCAGTGCAAACAATTCCCCACTGGGGCTCATTTGCTTATTTTCTCCTTAAGGTTACAAGTGTTCTGGTGCTATCTTTGAAGTCAAATAGATTAATTGAATGATTGATTATTAGATTGATTGACAGAGTCTCACTCTCTTGGCCAGGCTAGAGTGCCTTGCATCAGCCTACCTGATAACAACCTTACATTCTGGGCCCAAGTAATCCTCCTGCCTCAGCCTTCAAAGCAGTTGGGACTACATGTACCTACCATAATACCCAACTAGTTTTTCTATTTTTTTTTTTTTAAGTAGAGATGGGATTTGTTTTTGCTGGGGCTGGTCGCACACTTCTGAGCTCAAGCCATCCTCCTGCCTTGGACTTTCACAAAGTGAAATTATCTTGTTTTATGTTTTCAGTTTCAGCTCTGTATCCTTAGAGCTAAGGCAAGTATACTTTGGAAAACATGTAGTTAGATCTTGTTTACTCAGCCAATCTGGGTCTTCCAACTGCTGAGTTAGGCACTAACAATTCAAGTATTAGTGAAGGAGAATGTTGTAGTTTTGCATTTTTGTTATATACTCTCTGTATTTCCTGTAGACTTTTTATTCCTCATTTTTCACTCACTGTCTTTTCTGTTTTGTTACTCTCTTCTAGAGACGTGTTTGCTCCCTTTTCATTTATTTTTGTGTATATCTTGTAGATACTTTGGGGTAAGTATATTAAGCATCTTAAAGTTATCATGTAATTGATTAAACTGATAACATAATTTCCATACTCTCCAAGAAAAACTTAGTTACATGTTCACTATCTATGTTCACTAACTATGAACTATAGAATTCCTTTTCTATAATGTTATCTTGTAATTGATTAAACTAATAACTTAATTTCCATACCCTGCAAGAACTATTTTATAACATGTTCACTAACCTATGTTCCATTAAGATATACATGTGTACATAGGATTTTTCTTACCTTTTTTTTTTAATGTTAGGAGAAATAAATAATGTCAAGTTTTTAAAAAGGGTATAAAATGAAAGTCTCTATATCTGTCCATTTATTTACATTCACTGGAGAACCCTCTTTCTAGGTTGGAGTTAGTATTTCTGCCTTCTTTGTTTTTTTTGTTTGTTTGTTTTTGGCCGGGGCTGGGTTTGAACCCGCCACCTCTGGCATATGGGGCCTGTGCCCTACTCCTTGAGCCACAGGCACTGCCCTGTTTTTTTGTTGTTTGTTTGTTTTTGAGACAGATTGTCACTTTATCGCCCTCAGTAAAGTGCAGTGGCATCACAGGTCACAGCAACCTCAAACACTTGGGCTTAAGTGATTCTCTTGCCTCAGCCTCTCAAGTAGCTGGGACTGCAGTCACGCACCACAATGCCTGGATATTTTTTTTTTTTTTTTTTTTGGACAGAGTCTCACTTTGTTTCCCTCAGTAGAGTGCCTTGGCATCACAGCTCTGAGGAACTTCCAACTCTTGGCTTTAATCAATTCTTTTCACCCAGCCTCCCAAGTAACTGGTTCTATGGGTGCCTGCCACAATGCCTGGCTATTTTTTGTTGCAGTTGTCGTTTAGCTGGCCCAGGCCAGATTTGAAACCGCCAGTCTCCGTGTATGTGGCTGGTGCCATAACCACTGTGCTAGGGGTGCTGAGCTGCCATTTTTGCTTTTAACTTGATAGACTTCTTAACATTTCTGGGAAGGCAAGCCTAGAAAACTAAAAAACTCTCTCATCGTTAATCATTTTATATATACCATTCCACTGCTTTCTTGAATGAAAGGTTTCTGCTCAGAAATTCAGATAATCAGTCATACACAGAGTTCCCTTGTGTATCACAAGTCTGTTTTCTCTTGCTACATACATAATGTTCTCTTCTCATTGCATTTAAGAATTCCTTTCTATTTTATTTATTTAATTTTATATTCTTTTTTATGAGACAGATTCTCATTTTGTTTCCCTTGATAGAGTGCTATGACATCATAGCTCACAGCAACCTCAAACCCTAGAGCTCAAGGAATCTTCTTGCCTGAGCCTCTCATGTAGCCAGGAGTATAGGTGCCCACCATAACACCCAGCTAGTTTTTCTACTTTTAGTAGAGACAGGGTCTTGCTTTTGATAAGCACAGGCAATCTACCTGTCTTGGCCTCTCAGAATGCTAGAAGTAGGATTGCTGATGTGAGCCACCTGGCTGGGTGTAATAATTTGCTTTTAGAAAGAAATTATTGTGGGTGTCTTTGGGTTATATGAAGTGGGACATGGTTGAGTTTCTTAAACTGGTATATCCATTTCTTTCCTTTAGTTTGGGATGTTTGGGAAATTATTTCTTCAAATGAGTTCTCAAATCCTTTTCCTTCTCTTTTAAGTTTCTCAAAATATGTATATTCATTTGATGCCACATAAAAGTGTTAGGCTATTTGTCATTTTTTCTTTTGCATTTTGAGTGAATAATTTGCTATATTTTGTTTTCAAGTTCTCATTTTTTTCTACATTATCTGCTTTCGAAACACTCTAGCAAATTTATAAATTGACTTATTACATTTCCCTACAGAGGTTTTGATTGGATGTTCCTTATGCTTTTATTCTTTTTTCATATTCTCATTTTGTTCCTACATCTTTTTATTAATTTCATTTAGTTGGCTAACAGTTATTTCTTAAATCACTGCGCATCACTAAGACAGTTGTTTTACATTTCTTGTCAAATAATTCACAAGGCTATCTTGTTTGAAGAGGTTCCCAATAGAGATATTTTATCTTAAAGACACTTGTACTCATTAACTAGGCATTGTAGCAGGTGCCTATAGTCCCAGCTACTTGGGAAGCTGAGGCAAGAGAATGGGTTAAGCCCAAGCATTTGAGGTTGCTGTGAGCTAGGACACCTTGGCACTCTAACAAGCGAGACAGACTGAGACTCTGTCTCAAAAAAATAATAATTATTATTAGAATTATTAATTATTAGAATCTTTTGTAACAATCTGGATAGAATTGGAGACCATTTTCCTAAGTGAAGTATCGCAGGAATGAAAAAAAAAAAACAGATGTACTCACTACTAAATTGAAACTAGTTGAGCAATACTTATGTGAGTTTATGGGAGCAGAACGCAACAAAATTCAAGTATGTAGAGGGTGGCATGAGTAAATTTATACCTGATGCGTACATGGGACACTTCCTAGGTAAAGGGCATATTTACCCTTGTATGTATGCTTGTATGTAAAATATATAAGGGCTGGGCCCAGTGGTTTACACTGGTAATCCTTGCACTCTGGGAGGCCAAGGCAGGTGGGTGCCTAGGCTAAGGAACTCAAGATCAGCTTGAGGAAGAGCAAGAACCAGTGTCTATTGAAAATAGAAAAAATGAGTCAGGAGTATTACTGGAGCCCAATAGTTGGAGATAATTATGAGGTATGAGAACTCCATGGCACTCTACTGAGGGCAACAGCCTAGCTCTGTCTCCAAAAAAAAAAAAACATATATATTTCTATATAAGCAAACTGTGTAATTAAAATGTATGTACCTTTATAATATAATGAAATAAATTTAAAAATATTTTGGTAAACTTGTATCTTCCTATAGGAATGAGTGTCTGGAGTTTTCCAATCCTTCTGTCTTTTATTTATGCCAGATTCTTTGATAAGACCCCAGTGATGAATTTTAATTAATAAGAGGTACTGGCAAATGTGGCACTATTATTGTTATATGCCAGAAAGTGAGACTAACTCTTCCAATTTTTATTATATTTTATTTTTATTTGGAGACAGAGTCTCACTCTTAGCGCCAGATAGAGTGACATGGCATCATAGCTCACAGGAAGCTCAAACTCTTTGATTTTGAGCAATCCTGTTGCCTCAGTCTCCCAGATAGCTAGGAACGCAGGCACCCACCACAATGCCTCGCTAGTTTTTCTGTACTTAGACGAGATTGGGCTCATTCATGTTGGTATTGCTGTAGACTAGTTTTTCTATTTTTAGTGCAGACATGGTCTCAGTCTTACTCAGAGTGATCTTTGAACTTCTAGGCTTAAGGAGTCCACTGACCACAGCCTCCCACAGTGCTAGGGTTACAGACATGAGCCACCGTGCCCAGCCCCCTTCTTTATATACCAAGGCTGTTATTAATTTTTTGTATGATCATACTGTTTAGCAAATGTTGTAGTTAGTGGCTCATTGCCTGTTGCTCAGTGGCTAGGACATCAGCCACATGCACTGGGGCTGGCAGGGTGAACTCAGCCCGGACCTGCCACACAACAATGAAAACTACAACAACAACAAAAATAGCTGGGCATTTTGCCATGCGCCTGTGGTCCCAGAGTCTTGGGAGGCTGAGGCAAGTGAATTGCTTAAGCCCAAGAGTTGGAGGTTGCTGTGAGCTGTGACAACAGGACCCTCTACTGAGGGCAACATAGTAAGACTCTGTCTCAAAAAATAGAAATAAATATCATAGTTAGTAAAGTTGTTATTTAATTTCACTAATGTGATCAAGAGTGGATATTTTTTTTTTCTCCTTTTTTGAGACAGAATCTCACTCTTGTTACCCTGGGTGGAGTTTCCTGGCATCATAGCTCACAGCAACCTCCAACTCTGAGGTTTAAGGGATCCTCTTCCTCAGCTGCTGGAGCAGCTAGGACTATGGGTGCCCACCACAACACATAGCTAATTGTTCTATTTTAGGATAGGCAGTGTTTCACTCTGGCTAAGGCTGGTATCACACTCCTGGGCTCAAGCAATCCACCCATCTCAGCATCCCAGGATTCTAGGATTATTGGTGTGGGAAACAAGACCCAGCTCATGGGCAGATTTGAGTAATAACCTCCTAGCTTTGCTTCTTGAAAAATACCTGACCAGTCAGTGAATCATCATTTTCCACTCAGAATTTGTCTACATTGCTATACTCTTGATAATAACATTTTGTGTCTTTGTAAATATAATATGAGATCCTCTCTTCATTACTTTTGGGTCCCCCTGAGAGTATACCTGCACATGATTTCCTAGAATTTCCCTTCGAAGTAACAACCAGGCCTAATGTACCTTAGCTTCTGAGCTCAGAGGAAATTGGACACATTTAAGGGTGGTATGGCCATAGACAGTCTTCTGGAATCTGTATGTAGAATTTATTGAACATATGCCTAGAATTGGAATTCAAATGTTATTCAATGTGATACATTTAATTTCATAGTAAACAGTGTATGACTTATAAACCTAATTTCTTTCCACATTATGAAACAAATCTCTCCTTCCAATCTCTTCCATTTTAGCCTCACACCACAGCTTTAGTCTCATAGTTGAGAATGGGGTAGTTATGTGTTGGTTGCTAAATCACTTTTCCTTTCCTACCACAGTAAGAATTTTCAACAACATAGTATATTTCTGTTCTATAGATTTATATGTATAATTTCTGTGCCTTGGTATGTCATACCAAGGTAATGACATATTATATATTTAGTATTTTAGTAAGCACAGTGGGGATTTACCATATTACTTTTTACATTCCTGACCGCACCAGTTTCCATAAGACCCCTTCCCGCCAATACTACTTTCACCATGTAAACCTAGTTGCTTACCATTAGCAAACTATTGGAGAATGCTGCCTATGTTGTCATTTTCACTGGTGCCTAAATCAGGATGTACCCTGGGTGATGACTTACACACCAATGTCCATGAAGCATTACTGAGTAATCCTGTTGCCAACACAGCTGAGATCTCCTGTGTCCCTCAAACAGTTCCTTCCTATGCTCCTCTGTTCCCTATGACCTGTTGTTTCTGGTGCTGCTTGGAACAGCAGTTGCTCCTAAGAACATGTCTGACCCTGCATGACCTGGGTTAAGTCCTTTTGTTCTCATTGAATGTGCAAATTGGAGTTAGATGCATAAATGCTGTGGACCTGCTGATTTCTCATAAAACATAATTTATCGCTGTGTTCCTCTTAAAAGTTTGTGCTGGTTGATGGCTAAGAATTCTGCATGTTGTTTGTAAAGACTGCTAAATTCTGAATAGGACCTCAGCAGTTGAACTTTGACTAAACATAAATGTTCAAGTCACAGTTGCCTGAATTACGTTGTAGAGGATTGTATTTCTCAGTTTGTTCCAAGTAATGTTTTCTGTGACCCCAGTTCATACATTTTCTTAAGTACAAGTACATCATTCCCTTCAATCATTGAACACCCATCTGCTTTCAACCCATTGCAGTGCTTTGACTGTAGGGTAAAAATACTCTCCTTTCGTGGTAAACATGGGTTTTTGAGAGGCATTTTGCTCACAGTTTGTTTCATGCTAGCCTTCCCTGTTTACTCTTCTGATTTACATGTAATCTGCTTTTCTATATTTAAAAAAAAAAAAGTTTTCCTAATAGTTAGGAAATGGTATATGTTTTATATCTCTGCCTGCTGTGCCAATACCACTGTTGATATAATTTCATTTATTTCAATAGGAGGTGTTTAATGATCATATGTAATTCATCAGACACCTGGTGTTTTTTATATCTTGTAGGTATCTCTTCTATATGCGTGATAAATGAATTGCCACCTGCAGGGAGCAGTAGTACAGAAGAAATATCTCCCAGAGTGATGTTGGAAAGGAGTGAAAACCATGACATTGAAGACTTTTGCTTTAGGGAAATCCAGAAGAATATACGTAACTTTGAGTGTCAGTGGAGAGATGATAAAAGACATTGCAGTGGAGTCCATATGACCCCTCAGGGAAATCTGACTGGTAGGAGAGATCAGCATGATAGGAAGGATTCAGAAAACAAGCTTGTTAATAATCAGCTGGGATTGAACACCCAGTCTGATATACCAGAAATGGAGCTTTTAAAGATTGAAGAGAAAATTTATGAATGTAATCCCATGAGGCCATCTGTCAACAGTGATTTCTTGATTTCCCCACCCCACAGAATTCCTTCTACAATGAAACCCCACTTTTCTCATGAACGTGAGTATGATCTTATGGATTCATCATTCCCACAAAGAGAGAAACGACGCATCGAGATAGAACATTATGAAAGTCCTGATTGGGAAAAGGCCTTTAATGAAGGCTTACATTTCAACATTCAGGAAATAATGACTGGGGAAGGGAATCAATTTAAATGTGATATATGTGCCAAGGTGTTCAATAAAAAATCAAGCCTTACAAGTCATCAGAGAGACCATGCTGTTAAGAAAACTTACAAGTGTAATGAATGTGGCGAAGTCTTCAATTACATTTCACAGCTTGTACAGCATCAGAGAAGCCACAGTGGAATGAAACCTTACAAGTGTAATGAATGTGGAAAGGTAGTCCGTGTAAGTTCCTCTGTTGTAGAACACCCCAGAATTCACAGTGGAGAAACACCTTACAAATGTGATGAATGTGTAAAGGCATTCAATGTAAGTGCATCTGTTGTAGAAAATCAGACAATTCACACTGGAGAAAAACCTTACAAATGTAATGAGTGTGGCAAAATGTTCACTCATAAATCCTCCCTAGGACCACACTGGAGGACTCATACTGGAGAGAAACCTTATAAATGTAACGAATGTGGAAAGGTATTTAATCATATTTCAAACCTTGCAAAACATCAGAGAATTCACACTGGAGAAAAACCTTACAAATGTGATGAATGTGGCAAAACGTTCACTCGTAAATCATCTGTAGCACATCACCGGAGGATTCATACTGGAGAGAAACCGTACAAATGTAATGAATGTGGAAAGGTATTTAATCATATTTCATACCTTGCAAAACATCAGAGGATTCACACTGGACAAAAGCCTTTCAAATGTAATGAATGTGGAAAGGAATTTCATGAAAGTTCAGCCCTTTCATGGCATCAGAGAATTCACACTGAAGAGAAACCTTACAAATGTAGTGAATGTGGAAAGGAATTCCATGCAAGTTCAATCCTTGCACAGCATCAGAGAATTCATACTGGAGAGAAACCTTACAAATGTAATGAATGTGGAAACGTATTCTGTGATCGTTCAGCACTTGCACAGCATCAGAGAATTCACACTGGAGAGAAACCTTACAAATGTAATGAATGTGGAAAGGTATTTAATCGTATTTCACACCTTGAACGACATCAGGGAATTCACACTGGAGACAAACCTTACATATGTAATGAATGTGGCAAAAGGTTCACTCGCAAATCATCCCTAGCATATCACTGCAGGATTCATACTGGAGAGAAACCTTACAAATGTAATGAATGTGAAAAGGTATTTAAGCATATTGCACACCTTGTAAAACATCAGAGAATTCACACTGGAGAGAAACCTTACAAATGTAATGAATGTGGAAAGGTATTCAAACGAAGTTCACATCTTGCACAACATCAGGGAATTCACACTGGAGAAGAACCTTCCAAATGTAATGAATGTGGCAAAATGTTCAGTAGCAAGTCATCCCTACGGAAGCACTGGAGGATTCATGCTGAGAGAAACCTTACAAATGTTATGAATGTGGAAAGTTCTTCAGTTGAAATTCACACCTTACCTGACATCTAATATTTCATACTGGTGAGAAACGTTTTAAATGTAATAAATAGGGGAAAGCGTTCAGTCAGAATTCACACCTTGCAAATCATTGGAGAATTCATACTGCAGAGAAGCCTTTTAGATAAGAAGAGTATGGCAGCCTTTAGTTAAAATTCATGTCATATATAGCATTAGAAAATTCCTTTTTTGTTGTTTCAATCTTTGTTTTTTTTTTATTAAATCATAAGTGTTTGCATTGATGCATTTATGGCGTTCAGTGTACTGATTTGATACACAGTGTGAAATGCTTACATGGAACTGATAAACACATCCATCACAATTACACTCTTTTCTTAGTATTTTTGAAATGTACCATTGCATCATTCACACGAGGTGAGGTCCTTCAAAATATCCACCCTCCTTCCTCCTTCCTCCCCCTCTCTCCTTCCCATCTACTTTCTGGAGTACAGTTACGTTTTACCATTCATATGAATGTGTAGGTGATTAAATGTTATTTTCATAGTAGTATTTAGTACATTGTATACTTTTTTCCATTCTTGAGATGCTCTACTAAGAAGAATATGTTCCAGTACCATCCAGGTAAACAAAAGATGTGAAGTCTCCATCTTCTTTGTGGTTGCATAGTATTACATAGTGTACATATACCACAGTTTGTTAATCCATTCATGGGTCGATGGGCACTTGTGCTGTTTCCACATGTTGGCAATTACGAATTGGGCTGCAGTAAACATTCTGGTGCAGATATCTTTGTTGTTAAATGATTTTTGATCATCTGGGTAGTTACCTTGTAGAGGAATTGCAGGGTGGAATGGTAGATACACTTTTAGTTCTTGAGTATTCTCCAAACTTCTTTCCAAAAAAGTCATATTAGCTTGTATTCCCACCAATAGTGTAAAAGTGTTCCCTTCTCTCAGCATGCATGCCAGTATCTGTAGTTTTGGGATTTTGTGCTGTGCAAAAGCTTTTAAGTTTGGTCTGATCCCAGTAATGGATTTTGGATATTGCTTCGATTTACTGGTGGGGGGGATTCCTCCCCATAAAATATTCTCCTAGGCCAATTTCTTCAAGTGTTTTCCCTACACGTGCTTCTAGTATTTTTATACTTTCATGTCTTAAGCTTAAATGTTTTATCCAATGAGAATCAATTTTTGTTAGTGGTGAAAGGTCAGGGTCCAGTTTCAGTCTTCTACAGGTCACCAGCCAGTTCCCAACTAGCTGGAACTGCAGGTGCACACTAAATGCCCAGCTATTTTTTCTGTGGCAGGTGTCGTTTAGTAGGCCTGGGCCAGGTTCAAACCTGCCAACTTTGGTACATGAAGCAGGGGCTGTAACCACTGTGCTAAGGGCTCTAAGCCCAGGTACAGGATCTTACTATCTGTCAAGAGTGAGAGTTTTATCTCCTCTAACCCTGCTTGGATACCCGGATCTCCTTCTCTTGCCTTTTTGCGATGGCTAGGGCTTCCATTACTATATTGAGTAGCAGTGGAGACATTGGGCATCCTTGCCTACTTCCTGATCTAAGTGGAAATGTTTTCAATTTTACTCCATTCAATTTCAGTTTTACAGTTGTGGGTTTGCTGTAGATGTCCAGTTTAATAAATGGCCCTGCTATGCCTTTTGTCTTAAGTGTTCTGATCATGAAAGGATGCTGTATTTTTTTTTCTTTTCTTTGAGATGGAGTCTCACTATGTCACCCTTGCCTGAGTACCGTGGCATCACATCTCACAGCAACCTCCAGCTCCTGGTCTTAGGCAATCTCTTGCCTCAGCCTCCCAAGTAGCTGGGACTACAGGTGCCCACCATAACACCGAGCTATTTTTTTTGTTTCAGTTTGGCCAGGGACATGTTCAAACCCACCATCCTTGGTTTATAGGGCTGGCACCTTACTCACTGAACCACAGGCACTGCCCAGGTGAGTGGATATTATGAAAAGCTTTTTCTGCACCAATTAAGAGAATCAGATGGTCTTTGTTTTTTATTTTATTTATTTATTCTTTGTTTGTTTGAGATAGAGCCTTAAGCTGTTGCCCTGGGTAGAGTGCCATGGAATCACTGCTCACAGCAACCTCCAACTCCTGGGCTCAAACGATTCTCCTGCCTCTGCCTCCCAAGTAGCTGAGACTACAGGTGCCTGCCACAGCACCTGGCTGTTTTTTGGTTGCAGCCAGCATTGGTTTTTCACAGGCCCAGGCTGGGTTCAAACCTGCCAGCTCAGGTGTATATGGATGGCGCCTTAGCCCCTTGAGCCACAAATGCTGAGCCTGCTTTTTATTTTATTGATGTGATGTATTTTATTTATAGATTTGCATATGTTGAACCAACCCTGTAACCTTGGAATAAAAACCAGCTTGATCATGGTGTATGATTTTTTTGATGAGTTGTTGAATTGTTTGCTAAGATCTTATTGAGTGTTTCTGCATCGATATTCATTAATGATATTTGGTCTAGAATTTTCATTCTTTGTTGGATCCTTTTCTGGTGTGGGGATCAGGGTGATATTTGCTTCATAGAATGTGTTGGGAAGTATTCTTTGCTTTTCTGTGATTTGGAAAAAGTTATATAATGTAGGTACTATTTCGGAAAGTTTGATAGGATTTGGGTGTGAAGCCAAATTCTGGTCCTGGACTTTTCTTTCTGAGGAGATTTCGAATTGTTGATGCTATTTCAGTGATTCATATGAGTCCATTCAATATTTGTAATTCTTTTTGGTTGAGTCTAGGAAGGTGGCGTGCTTCCAGATATTGAGTCATTTCCTTAAGATTTTCATATTTCGGCTCGGCGCCTGTGGCTCAACGGGCTAAGGCACCAGCCACGTACATCTGACCTGACAGGTTCGAATCCAACCTGGGCCTGCCAAACAACAATCATGGCTGCAACCAAAAAATGGCCGGGCGTTGTGGCGGGCGCCTGTAGTCCCAGCTACTTGGGAGGCAGAGACGGGAGACTCGCTTGAGCCCAGGAATTGGAGGTTGCTGTGAGCTGTGATGCCATAGCACTCTATCTAGGGTGACAGCTTGAGGCTCTGTCTCAAAAAAATAAATAAATAAATAAATAAGATTTTCATATTTCTGGGAATAGAGGTTTATTTTTAGTAATCATTGACGATGTTTTGAATTTCTGAGATGTCTGTTTTTAATTTCTCCTTTATTGTTTCTGATAGATGATTATAGATTTTACTTTTCTCTTGCTACTTAGGTTGGCCAAAGGTTTATCACTTTTATTAATCTTTTCAAAAAACCAACCTTTTGATTTGTTGATCTTCTGAATGACTGTTTTGTTTTGAGTTTCAATTAATTTGGCCCTAATTTTGGTTATTTCTTCTGCTGGGTTTGGGATTGGCATGTTCTTCCTTTTCCACTTGCTTGAGATGATCCATTAAGTTGTTGACTTCCTCTCTTTCTGCTTTTCCTTTCTTTTCTTTTCTTTTTTTTTTTTTTTTACACAGAGTCTGGCTTTGTTCCCTCAATAGAGTGCTGTGGGGTCACACCTCACAGCAACCTCCAGCACCTGGGACCTGGGCTTAGGCAATGCTCTGGCCTCAGCCTCCCATGTTGCGAGGACTAGAGGCACCGACCACAAGGCCCGGCCATTTTTTGTTGCAGTTTGGCTGGGGCCAGGTTCAAACCCGCCACCCTCGGTATATGAGGCTGGCACCCTACCTACTGAGCCACAGGCGCCACCCCTATTTCTGTTTTCTTTTTTTTTGTAGAGACAGAGTCTCACTTTATCGCCCTGGGTAGAGTGCCGTGGCGTCACACTGCTCACAGCAACCTCCAGCTCTTGGGCTTAAGCGATTCTCTTGCCTCAGCCTCCCCAGTCGCTGGGACTACAGGCGCC
>CAUYON010089504.1:0-20303 GCA_963573935.1 Arctocebus calabarensis | reverse complement strand
CTTGCTTTATTATATAATATGCATATACACCCGTCCTTTCTATCCAACACATCTTGTTTGAGGATGTGTAGCCCTCAGCACACTTCTGCACCCATCCCCAGCACTCACCCTATATATCTTCACTTACAGTTCAATATTTACCTACAGATTCTTTGGGGGTAAATTTTACAATGAAGTGTACAAACCTTACATGCCCATTAGGTGAGTTCTGATAAATGCACACACCTCTAAAAAATACCTGCTCATCTCACCCATCAACCAACCATCACTAACAGGTCAGAGATTCCTTTAGCTCTTTTCCCAGTAAATCCACCCCACATTCCTGTAGTCCAGAAGAAATCACTCCTCGTTCGAGTTACTCTTGAATAATGTAAATGAAAGTGTTTTAGGAATAGTAAGAATCCCCAGAATTATTCAAGGAGAAGCCAGGCTGGAAGCAGACCATCAAAGAGGCAGGTGCAGGCATCAAGTATCAGGGGCCAAAGCCCGAGACAAAGGCCTCTATTTATGGAACACCTGCTATCACGAGTGTCCTGACCCAGGCTTACCTCATTGGTGTATTCTGGCTGAACCCTTCATTTTTTAATGAGCAAACCTCATTCAACAGGAGACGTTTATTTCATGGCACAATCCCCAACTTTTACCAAGTTTTCATCACATTGTCCGTATAATTAACCACTCATTCTCTTAAATCAAGTTTAGACTAAATGTCAGGCCATGAAACAAACTCTGATAAGCGGACCATTATTTTGTTTCAAGATAGATTTATATTTTAATCAGAAGAGATGAATTGCTTCCTCTCTCAGCATGGCTGTAAATAAGCCTCCTTGTAAACCTTGTTCAGGAAATGTAGTGAGGGTGATGGGAAGTGATTAGAGAAATAGACTTGTTTTCATTACTTAAGACATATCAGTCCTCCAGTTAAGCACATACCAAGCATTAGAAGGATTTTATTTTTATAGTCTTTTATCTGCCTTTATCCTTAATAATTCCCTGTTTCAGGGGAATTTTATATGTGCCTGCACAACTCTTATTTCTATCAGAAGTCCCTTTCTTATTCCAAAGATTCTTTAACTTGATACATTTTTTAACACAATGTTTTCTAAGGGCCTTGAAATTTCATCCCCACAAAAGAGAGTTATGACTCCTAATCTCCAATTTGCTTTGAAATTGGAGGAGGAAATTTGAAAAGGAGGCCTCCCTTTTGGAGGCCTTAACTACGAGACAGCACACCAGTCTCTATCTCTTCATAGTATGTTTTGGCTTAAGGGGGTGGAAGTTGACTGCCCTTCCTATTATTGTTAGAAGGATGAACTGTGAAATTAATGAAAAAAAGATTACAGTTTTCTTTCCAGTCCTCTTTTGCTGCCTCTCTACCCTCTCGCCATGTCCCAGTTTCCTCCAGGAGGTTTCAAAACTACATAAACAATAGTTACTAACATGTCTTTAATTTAAAGAGCCCTCTTTGACTTCAAAAAATATTTTTCAGATCCCCCCACCTGATGATCATTTAGTAACTTAGAGAAAATAAATAATGAAAATGCTACTGGGTATGTAATAATAATTTTAAATGAATCTGGATGTTAGCAGTCCCAATGGCATCATCATAAACGTGAATCATGGTAATGACTAGACATTGTGATGTTCCGTGTAAATAGGAGCCCGTGAAACCCTCCCAGTATCACTGTAGACTCCCAAAGCTGGGCACAGGGATAGAATGGATTCCTGAGGAGTCCCTGCTTGGCATTTTTATCTACATTACCTTATTTTCGATTTGACATTGTATTTGGTCCATGAGTTGTTTAGAAGTATTTGAGGTTTTATTGTTTTCTCCTGTTGTGGATGACCAGCTTCATTGCGTACACTGTGGTCACAGAATGTAGTCACAAATTACCAACCCTTGGAAATATTCTGATAACATATTTGCTTTGTGGCTCAGCAAATCATTCCTTTTTATAAGTCCTGCTTGAAAAGGAAGGATTTTCTCCAATTGGTGGATGCCGGATTCTAGATGTCTGCATTAGATCAATGTTAACTGTACTGCCCAAATTTTCTCTCTACCTACAGAATTTTGTCTATTACTAAATGAATTGTGTAAATACCCCACAATGGTGGTAGATTTCTCCGTTTCTCCATAAAGTTTTTCTAGGTTTTTGTTTTATATAGTCTGATGCTATGTTATAAAGTGGTAATTGTTTACAAGTTTATTTTCCTGGTGAATTGGACCTTTTCTATTAAGTATTATTGACTTTATAAAATGGTTTCCTTTATTCCTGATCTATTCATAAATATTTTCTCTTGGTCTGCTTTGTGCCTTGTTATTTCATCTTGTGAGTGGGAATGGAGGGTTTAAGTTATATACACATTGTCTATTTTTTCTCTCAATCTCTCCACATTCTTGTGTTTTAAATGTGTCTTTTGTAAACAGATTAAATCAGATTTTTTAATCTTTTCACAGTCTGTGAATCTTCATCTTTTCAAATGAGATGTAAATCCACATGTCTTTATTACAGTACTGATATAATGTATTTGATATTATTTCAGCCTTCTCCTTTCTGCTTTCTGCTTATCTTACTTTTTGTACTTTTACTCTTCTTATTTCTTAGATTTATTCAAGCCCCCCAGCCCACAGACTCCCTCCACACTTTTCCCTTTAATAGTTAATATATGTTATATAAATAACTTATGTACTTTATTTTTATCATTTTTCTGGCTATGCTCAATGTTTAAAAGTCTAAATCAACCTGAATTTTTTTAACCACACATAAACAAGAAAAGAATAACAAAATGAATAAGCTTTTTGACCTTTCCCTCTGAACTTTTAAAATTCAAGACTATTGCCATACTCTCTATATAGTTGACAAATTATTCATTGCTGTTTAATTTGTTAGTGCTTGTTTAGATTTACTCACATATTTAAAATAGGACTTGCTCATCATTTCTTTATGCGTCTCAGACTTCCTCTGGGAATCCTTTTCTTTTTGGCCAAAGAACCTCTTTCAAAATTTGCTTTGCTAAAAACTTCTAATAAAAAATTCTGTTTTTGTTTTCTGGAAAATGACCTTAACTTGCCCTCTGAAAAACATGCTTTATCATAGTGCAGAATTTTAGTTTGACAGCTCTTTTATCAGAGTGTGCCGAAATGCTATCCCATTGTGTTTTGGCTTTCATCGTTGCTACTGAGAAGTCAGCAGTTGATTTTTTTTTTTTTTTAATGCCATTCCTTAGCGGGTGATCTCTCTTGCCTTTCCACCAGTTTTTAAGATCTTTATCTTTGTAGTTCTGCAGTGGAGTTATTTCACTGTAGATTTATTCTTATTTATCCTCTTTTTTATTAATTGGACTTCTTAGATCTTACAACATTGCTAGAAAATTCTATGACAGTTTTGGCTGAGTATTGCCTTTTCCCCATTCTGCTTATCGCTCTTTCCAGTACTGACACAAAGCATACAGGTAAACATTGCTTTTCATTCTCCCTCTGTATTTCTCGTCCTCTCTTTAATATTTCAATTTCTTTTTCTCTCTGAGCTACATGGAAGATAATATATTCACATATATTCATCAATTCAGTAATTCTCCCCTTCCATGTGTGCAGTGCACTTGTTCTATATATCGTTTGATATTTAATTTCAGTTGTGATAGTTTTTTTGTTGTTGTTGTTTGTTTGTTTGTTTGTAGAGACAGAGTCTCACTTTATCGCCCTGGGTAGAGTGCCGTGGCATCACACTGCTCACAGCAACCTCCAGCTCTTGGACTTAAGTGATTCTCTTGCCTCAGCCTCCCTAGTAGCTGGGACTACAGGTGCCCACCACAGCGCCCGGCTATTTTTTTGTTTTGCAGTTCGGCTGAGGCCAGGCTTGAACCCGCCACCTTTGGTATATGGGGCCGGTGCCCTACTCGCTGAGTCACAGGAGCCGCCCGTGATAGTTTTTGTCTATAGAAGTTCCATTAAGCTCTTTTAAGTCTGTCTGTCCATTGTTTACAGCTTCCCCCATTCGTATCTTCAGAGTTCAGTTGCTTTAAACATATTACATACAGTATAGTTACTACTTTGTAATTATTCACAATTTTAAATAATTCATAATTGTCAAAATTGGTCTATTTCAGTATTGGAAATACAGTTTATTCAACTGATTTTTGTTTATGGGGTCTTGTTTCTTTGTGTGTTATTATTATTTTTTTGTAGTGTTGGGGGTATAAAGAACCAGGTTACATTGATGGCATTTGTTAGGTAAAGTCCCTTTTATAATTCTGTTTGGTCCCCCAAAAGTGTGTCACACACCATCACTCAACCCCACCCCGCCCTCCTTCCCTTTTTCTGCTCTCCCCTTCCCCCACCCCCCACCATGTACTATGTCATCAACTGTCCTCATATGAGAACACATAGGATTCATGCTTCTCCATTCTTGTGATGCTTTACTGAGAATAATGTATTCCACTTCCACCCAGGTTAATACAAAGGACGTAATTCTCCATCTTTTTAATGGCTGAATAGTATTCCCTGGTATACATATACCATAGCTTGTTAATCCATTCCTGGGTTGGTGGGCAATTAGGATGTTTCCACATTTTGGTGATTGTAAATTGAGCTGCAATAAATAGTCTAGTGCAAGTGACCTTATGGTAAAAGGATTTTTTTCCTTCTGGTTAGATGCCCAGTAATGGGATTGCAGTTTATTATTTATTTTCCTCTTAGCTGATCTTTTTTCTTGGAGTTTTATCTGTGGGAATCCTTTGAGGTTTCCATTGATATTAAGTCCTCTGTTTGTACTAGCTTTTGCAAGTTGCTTGAAGTATTCCTGCCGTAACACCTCTTCATCTTGTATTCTTCTTTTGAAGATTTTCAGACAGAAAACCTAGTACAGATTGAGACAACAAAGCTGTTTATGTAACATAGAACATGCAGTTATAGATTTGGGGTAAAGATATTTCTTTTTCCTCCATACAACATCAAGGTAGAGATAGACAAGTTTCTTAGTTGCTCCCCAATACTGAAATACTAAGGTATAACTATTTCCTCGTATGCCCTGGGCTCTTTGAAACTACCAGAGTTCAAAATTCAGAGACTCTAGAGTTTAATCAAAGCCTAAAGGTGATGCTTAACTGCACACTTACTTCATAAGACTCCCATTTTTACCTTATTTGCTAAAAAATTTGTCTTTTCATGTCAGATGGATAATGTATTTCTTTAACATTTTTTAATATTTTATCCAGGATATTTTGATTGGGAGGGACAATCAAGGTCACTAATCCATCATTCTGCAAGAAACAGAATATTTTTTTTATTTCATTATCCTACCATCCTTATTTCTTAAGGAAGAAGAGTTCAATATAGTTGCATAATCAAGCAGTTAATAATAAGTTGGGATATAAACCTAGGTCTCCTGGCTCAAGGCCATTTTTTTTTTTCAAATCTTATGCCACAACCTTCTGCTTGCCTTCTGCCACCTTTTGTTGGTGGAATTTTTTTCTGCAGTAGGTCCTTGGTCTCAGGGATTCAAAGAATGAACCCAGAGACCACAGATCAGTGGTAAGATAGGATTTATTAGATAGAAAGGAATACAGAAGGAATAAAAAGCTCTAGAGCAGTGGTTCTCAACCTTCCTAATTCCACAGTGTATTTTCATTGTTAAAAAGGGGTCGTGACCCACAGATTGAGAAGCACTGCACTAGAGCTTTTAGCAGAGTGAAAGACCCAAGTGGGAAGTCTCTGCAGTGGTCTCTTGTCTAGGGATATAAGGTCTTGAGAATTACACTTGGCCAGGACTTGGTAGTTAGAAGACACCTTTTCAATGTTAAGGAGTATATTAACAAATGAATGTAGTCCCTTCAGCTCCTGGCAAAATGGCCACTTCAGAAGAGGCCCTCCAGACTTACATGAAATTGCCTAGGGGTAGGAAACTTACATGAAATTTCCCAGGCCTAGCAAATGGGGGAAGTCCCTGTCCAGCTTTGAATGGGGGAACTCTATATTAATTCTAGAGTTAAATGTAATCATTTGTAGCATTGGTTGTGTTTTGTAACATTAATGACTGTGGTTAAAAGTTTAGGACTTTTTTATCTTAATTTACATCCTTTTCTTAATGAGTATAGCTGTTCAGTAAATCTAGATTATGATCCTTTGGGTTCCTAGAAAGAATATTCCAAAATTGTTCCCTTGAATCATTCTTAGGAATAGAACCTACCTGTGAAATTATTTCCAGTGGCAGCCTGTCCACACTCAACTCAAAAGGGTTTTTTTGTTTGTTTTTTTGCTTTTTTTGAGACAGAACCTCAAGATGTTACCCTGGATAGAGTGCTGTGGCATCACAGCTCACAGCAACCTCCAATTCCTGGGCTCAAGTGAGTCTCCTGCCTCCGCCTCCCAAGTAGCTAAGACTACAGGCACCTGCCACAATACCCAGCTATTTTTTTTTTTGGTTGCAGCTGTCATTGTTGTTTGGTAGGCCCGGGCTGGATTTGAACCCACCAGCTCAGGTGTATGTGGCTGGTGCCTTAGCTGCTTGAGCCACAGGTGCTGAGCCCCAACTCAGAAGTTTTTTAAATGTCTGGATTGCCTTTAAGTAAACATGTATGCATTACATTTAATGGTTTTTTTGTTTGTTTGGTTTTAGGCATACTGAGGTCTTTGTGGACAAATGGAAGAGTATGTTCTGATTTTTACAAGGAGAATCTTAAAGCCAATTAATTTATTTCATGATAGCTTAGGAGAAACCTGAGGCATACTGTGGGCCATTTGACGAAATAGTGTATTTAATTTAAACTCTGTATCCAATGCTAAAAAATGTAACATTACCTATTAATAGAATTACTTGCAATGAATAGTTTCATCTTCATTATTGATATGCCTGACTATTGTAGTACATCTTTCTTCTTATGAATATAAACACAACTTCTTTGAAAACATTTTGAAAAAAGTTAACCAAGGTCCCAAGGCAAGTGGATTACTCACAGGTTCAAGAACTGCCTAAGCAAGAGCCAGACCCCCTCTCTAAAAATAGCCGGACATTGTGGCAGGCTCCTGTTGTCCCAGCTACTTGGGAGGCTGAGGCAGGAGAAACACTTGAGCCCAAGGGATGAAGGTGGCTGTGAGCTACGATGCCACGGCACTATACCCAGGGTGACTAAGTGAGAGTCTGTCTCAAAAAAAAAAAGTTAACTAAAGTCACAGTTCTTTCTCAGTTAGCACAAAGGCAATTTCAGTTATAAACCCACAGAGTTTACAGATGAGATTGATATTTTATCCCTACACCAGGTTACATGTTATGCAGTCTTTTGTAATCATCATAACTTGTCTTCTAACCTCTGTCTGTTGTTTTGATCCATTCTCTCCCTTCTCTGCTCTGCTGCCAGAGAGACCTCTATTGCTGTTCTATTTGATGATGCCACTTTCCTACCCAAATCCTGCAGTCTCCTTACCATAGCAGTCCTGCCAAACTGAGTGATTACTTCTAAGTCCTCACCTTACTTTACCTCACAGTACCCAATAGTCAGTTGCCCCTAGTTCTTGAAAATGCTTTGTCAAGTTTCATGGCTAGAATAATGCATATCCAATGAAAAAACACATGCACACATCTTTAGCCTGGTTGTTCCTACATGCCAGAGTCATCTATTTTCAACATCCTCAATAGAACGTGCTTTAGAGAAGAGTCTTATTTTGTGTCCCTAATTCTGTTTCTCCCCTCACTTCTCATCCACTTCTCAGCTGTGAAAGTAAAATCTTTGGAAATTTCTAACACTCTATTTCTCTCATGCCCCACCCATGAGCAAGTTCCCTTAGCTATCCTTCACATCCTGTCTGCCACCTGTCTGCTCTCATCATCTTCACGGCTGCCACCCTCAGCAAAGCCACTATCATCCCCCACCAGAATGTCCCCAGAATTGTCTTCACTGATCTTTCTGCCTCACTACAGCCAGTTCTCAGAGCAGCCAAGCAGATCTTAAAAATGCACGCCATTCTCTTTTCTCTAACGGTAGCCATCCACAACTCTCCTTTGACTCTACTCCAAATCCAAATAAAATCTCAGTTTTTCCCTAATGGCCTACAGGGGTGTCTATGAGAGCCTTTGCTATTTCTCTAAACCCATGTATTTCCACTCTCCCTTTTTCATGCTTTTCTCTAGTTACATTGGCCCCTTGTTCTTCATACACATCAAGCCCATTCTCCTCTCTCTCAAAAGCTGCTCTTTCCTCAAATACTTTCTTGCTCTCATTTTAGTCAAGTCTCTGTTCAGATGTTACTTTCTCCAACTGCTTCCTTTCAGCCTTTCTAAAGCAGCACCTCTATCCGTCAGATATTGCTGCGTAACAGACAGCCACAAAATCCTATTGGCGTACAACAGGACGCTTCTCTGGGTGGGCTGGAGATTGAGGCTGGTGTTGGTTTCTTTATGCTCCACCTTGGTCTGAATTCAGCTTCTCACTGCAGATTGTCCTCGAATCTGCTCCAAGGCTTTCATTTTTGTATCCCTGGACTATGACATAGAACAGGTGCTCCATGCGTGTCTTCTGGCTGGATGAGTAAAGAAATGAATAAATGCACAGAAATTAAGAGAATAAAGGATTGCCCTGATACAGTAGAGATAAGTAAAATAGTTCACCTGCTGTCCTATATTTTGTGACATGATGAAATGATTGCTATAAGAACCCAAGGTAATTCTGCCATATCTCCTATTTTATTTTGACATGTTCAGATCAGAGAACAGGCATGTGTTTCTCTGGCTTGGTGAATGGTCGCTGTGCACAAGAACTCCCAGGCAGAATGACAAAAATGCAGTGCTGCTGTGAACCAGGCCGCTGTTGGGGCACCGGAACCATTCCTGAGGCCTGTCCCGTCAGAGGTTCTGGTGAGTAGCTGACTGCTGGCCTCTTCAGGATAGATGTTGCTAGGAAACTAGTAGCAATAATTAATTTTCTCTTCTCCTTGAAGCTAATTCACCTTTGTATTCTATTAGTTTCTTCAGTATGTCCCAGGTGTTTTGTGGGGGAGGTGGTTATTGTTCATTTGGGATCAGCTTTAATAATACTAAATGTAGTAATATTAGACAAGTTCCTGAAACTAATTGACTTGTTCTTGAGCAACATTGTTTTAAATGATATGAAATTCAGTATTTCAGTTCAGGTTTTAAACCTCCCGATCTTTTGTTCCAGAGCTTGACTGTTTTTGAATAGCAAAGTTTTACATTTATCTATACTTTATTTTAGGAATATCCACAGTTTATAGTGCCCAATCCTTAGAGATAGTCCTTCTTCTTTTTTTTCTCTTGACCTTGAAAATTAATGATTTGGGGGTATAAGAGTGCTTCTCATTAACTTTGCTGTATTAACTGTCCAATATATAAATGAGGCTACATTGGGAAATTAGGGTAAATGAGAAGGTAGCCCTTCTTGTTATGTGTGATATGACTAGTAAAGTACAACTAATGTTTATCAAGTAAAGATATCTTGATATATGGTCATTTTCATCTTGAATTAAAAATCATGAAAAATAACTGAATGTTTGAAATATACTTAAAGATAATACCAAAATATACTGTTATGGAGAAAAACCATCAAGGCATATTCTTTATTCTTTCAAATTCCCTAAATCATAAGTTACTAAAAACTACTAGTTTAAAAAAAAAGTAGGGATAATACCTCGTAAATAATTTTGGAATTTCATAGTTCCACTAGTGATATATAATTAACCATTTTTTTTTTATTTCAATATGGTGTTCTAATCCTAAAAACAGTTAAGAAATAAGACAGTTGTATTCTTGCTTCTCTTCATTCGGCTTTGGTACTTGGACAAATAACAAACTTAAAATCTTAGTGTATTTTGTCTACTATTAAGATCTACATTACAAAAAATGCTGTTCTGGAGCTGTATGAATACCTAATTCCTTCAAGGAAAAAAAGAGATAAGAAAATGTGTAAGTGTAATGCTGGCAAGGGTTCAAAGTAAAACCAGATATATGAAATAATTACCTAAAGCTTTAGTTGTCATCCATTCAAATAAATTCCTTGCATTTGCAGTTATGTCTGGAATTTTATGAGTTATACTTTGGGGCATAAGATAAAAATGAACATATAAATAATTCTTTGGTTCTGCAACTTGTTAAAATAATGTGGAATACAGGTTTCTAATTTATTCTGAAACACATATACCTTTTCCTTGTTACTACCTGCATTGAAAACATCAAGATCGCAACTTACTTATTAATACTGTGTATTATAGGTAAGCTAAAATAATCTATTGCAACGTTCTAATGGCTTTTATTATGCAGAAACACATCTATTTGTGTTTAACTAAACTTTCTTTTCTCTAGAGGAATATCGCAGACTTTGCATGGATGGACTTCCGATGGGAGGAGTTCCAGGGAATGCTGGTTCCAGACCTGGAGGCACTGGAGGGAATGGCTTTGCCCCAGGTGGCAATGGCAATGGCTATGGCCCCGGAGGGACAGGCTTCATCCCCATCCCTGGAGGCAATGGCTTTTCTCCTGGCGTTGGGGGAGCTGGCGTGGGGGCCGGGGGACAGGGGCCCATCATCACTGGACTAAGTAAGCAATCACTTTCCCTTTGGACTCCTTAGTTTTCTACCTTAAGTGATATTGCAATATCTAACATTTTTTATGTTCCAAAAGGGCTGTGTGTGCATGCACGCAGTTGTGAAGAAAACCTAGATCTGAGTCTGAAACGTAGTAATACTACATTTAGGGAAGTGTAGTAGGAAGATATTATTTTTCTGTCCCGTAAAACTTTTGCTAAATCAGAGAAAAGAACGTGTGACCCAGGCGTTCTTTGAAAATATAAATGAAAGCCCGGTAATGCTCCAATCCAACTGACGCCACCAAAAAAGGATGTTTTGGTTCCAGTATATTTCATTTGGCAGCTCGCTGCTGCCCTATCCATGCGCCCCTTGAATTATTTTCCAGAACAATTTCTCAAGTGAGATAAACTGAGTATCTTGCTCGGTGCTGATCCAAATATTGTAATATACACATCTTTCCTTTCCTCACCCTTTTTTGCTAAATTGCTTAAGAAATCGAGAACCATGGGCTTCAGACCAGAATTGTCATTCATGCACTTGACAGCTCAGTTCACTCTTTTCAAAAGCACTTCTCTTGCTAATAGTATTTAATAGTGTCCCACAGTGTTATGTTTATTCTTCTTGGCCTATTTCCTATTACTATATCTGAATATTCAGCTGAGTTACAAAAAAGAAGTGGAAAGCACTCCAAAGTACAGTAGAACATTCCTGAAATTGTAAAAAGACATCATTATGGGCAGAGTTTCCAGATGTGTAACTGAACAAACGCACGTTACAACCACATGTCTCAAGAATATATTTTAGATCTTCCACATTAAAGTTTTATAGAATATTGTGGGATTCTGACATACACTTGGTTAATTGGCTGTTAAATAAACTTTTTAAAAATCAACTCTGCATGTTGTAATCATTAAATATTACTTGTGCTTTAATTTTTCCATAGCAATCCTGAACCAGACGATCGATATCTGTAAGCACCATGCTAATCTCTGTTTAAATGGACGCTGCATCCCTACCGTCTCCAGCTACCGATGTGAATGCAATATGGGGTATAAGCAAGATGCAAATGGAGATTGCATAGGTAAAGTTCATGATTGTTTAAAGACATTTAATAGATTCTTTTTAATAGACTACAGGATCAATTGGACTGAATATGATTTTTTTTTAAAGTTTTGAAGGAAAGATAATTTCTAAGCTGTCTCTGCTGGTGTATGTTATTCAGTTATTTCCTTGAAAACTAAGCTGAGCTAGAATTAGACTTCAAAATTCCCTGCACTTTCAGGACCTAACTATCATCATTTCTCTCTCTGATTCTCTCTGTCCTTCCTTCTTAGAATTTTTTACTCTTACTATAAAGATGAAAAGGAATGTACATAACAATGATGAATATATTTTGAATACAATTTATAGATTTTTTTTTTTACAAAGCTCTGTAATGTCTGCCTCAATTGAAGCCAGGTGGATTATTTAAACTGTTGCAATGTGTTGTTTTGATTGAAGAGCACAATGAAAATCCATTGTGAATAACCATAACTGTGGCTATTCAGTGATACTCCCCTAAAACTCAGCCAGGAGTGATTCTTAAAGCTTAGCTGCAATATGGAATCTGGTATTTCCTGCACCTTGAATGGATTTTATAACATGCATTGGTCATTTGAAGTATTGATTCACTGTGTTATACAGATCCTTCCAAACTTGACATATTACACTGTGTGACATCAAAAAATCACATTGATAATATAGAGTATCACCATAGAACCCATTATAAATCCCTTTTCAATATTGGGAAGCTGTCAGGCACACAGTGTTGAATACACTTTCTGAATTCTGAATTCTGAAGCTTAGATTTTAACTTTGACATCAATAGAAGTCTGTTTTTTTTTTAAAGTGAAAGCTCACTTTGTTATTTTCAAGGAAAAGTCAGCCACTGATTGCAGTTATCTGAATAACTGCAATCTGTGTGTCATTCTTCAAGCAAAAGTAGTATTCTGTGGAAAAGCTGCTAATTTAGCACAAAACTCAAACAATTGCAATGTTTATCCTTGAGACACTGATGGTATTTTCATCAGCAACGAGATGTGATGTTCACTTTGTCACAGAGATACTGAAGAAGTATACTCGAGGGTCAGTATCCTCATAGAATTACTTTTTACTGCTTCATCAGTTACAGTAGAATCTCTGTAAGTTGATCACCCAAGAGACAGTAACAAGCTGGTCAACATACGTAGGGGTCAACTTAAGGAACCAGGCCTGCTGTGCTGATCCGTACATGTGGTGCATGTCCGGACTATGAAGTCAGGTCACCTTGAGGAGGTGGGCAGTGTAGGGAGGTGGTCAGCGATGGAGGTTCTACTGTATCTTCTTAACTGAAAATAGTGGCTCTTAGTTTTTTAACACACTTTAAGTTCACAACAGTGTCTACTAGGACTGTTTGGTGCCACTGCTATTATTTGTGCTAACACACACCATCATCCCTTTTGTACCATCATTCAAATGCCAACACAATAAAAAAAGCAGATAACTTCTTAATATGGTTAGGAAAGTCATTTTGATTTAAAGAACCCTCCTGAAAGGATCTCAGGTCTGTAGGGCTGGGGATCAGACCTTGAGATTGAGAACAATCACTCTGCAGCTCTATGGCTGAGTCCCCAACATTGTTCTAGGTCATATATAAATAGTTTATTAGGGAGAGAATTGCTTATGGGGGAGAAAATACTCAAGGAGTGGCATCAGGGGACCAGAAATCCACTTGGATCAACCAAGGCTCTTGATGAAATCACAGCTGGAAATCTCAATCACAGCTTTGACTACTGGAACTTACAGTCTCAATAATAGCCTGGACGTTCTGATTCCCCAGCTGCCATTTTAATTGATTTGCACTCACAACCTATGACCTGTACCATAGTAGCCTGGTGAGAAGAGAGGCGGTGAAGGGCATTGAATCCAATAGGAAGACATGCAGTAGTTAGGGGTGACATTACTATCTGGAACGACTAAGGAATTTCCCTTCGGGGTTAAGAAAATTAATACATAACACATATTGTTCTTCCTTGCCTGAGCTCTGAACCAGTTGAGAAAATGACAGAGACCCCATACCACAGGAAATTCTAAAGATTTTGAGCTGTCTGTACTGTTTAGGGTTCCCATATGTGCTCACTTGGTTTGAAGTCTTGAGTAAGGTGCTTGATCCCAACATGCACCCCATATGTTCAGTCACTAGTCAAAGCTGTGATTGATATTTTCAGCTATGACTTCATCAAGAGCCTTGGTTTATCCAAGTGGAATTCTGGTCCCCTGATGCCACTCCTTGAGTATTTATTTTCTCAAGTCATACACCCTGTGTTGAAAAATAAAGAGTTTCTAAGCATTTTTTTCTATTAAAAAAAAAAAAGCCAAACAAGAAAATACAGTTCTAAACATGGGCTGTGCGACAGCCACAAAGAGTCAGAAACCAGCCTTATAGCCTGCGTTTGGTACCAAAAAGACATTAAGCCCAAAAGCACAAGGCCATATTGTTTGTTAGGTTAACCATGATGTAAATGGCGTGCATATTTTTAAATCAGATTTATAGTGGTATAATTGACATACAATAAATGTTGTATAATTGAAACATACAGCTTAGTATGTTTTGATATGTGTCTATGCAAGTGAAATCATAACCACTGTCAACGCAATGAACATTCATCACCTTCAACATTTGCTGTAGTGAAATGGTGATTAATTTTTCTCTCACTGATAAACTTTTTTATATATGACCCTCTTTAATCTCTCTATCTTCCTTTCTTCTTTCATCCCAACCCCTCCCTGATCCTATTCCCAGGCAACCGCGGGTCAATCACTGTGCATTAGTTTGCATTTTTGAGAGTTTTACATAAATGAAATCATACTTTCACATACGCCTTTTTGTCTGGTTTCTTTTACTCAGCACAATTATCCTGTGATTCATCCATGTTGTACTGTGCATACATTATCTACTTGTTTTTATTGGTGAAGAGTATTTTATCGTATGTATCTTCCATAGTTTGTTTCTTTATTTTGCTTGATGGGCTTTCATGTTGCTTTCAGTTTGTGGCTGTTACAAATAAAGTTCCTATCCACATTCACATACAAGTCTTTGTATGGACATTTTTTTTCCCCTTGGGTAAATACCAAAGTATGGAACAGCTGGGTTAATATGGAGGAATACATTGGTTTTAAGGAAACTCAGTTTATGAAAACATCAGTTCCTCCACAACCTAGCCAGTACTTTCAATGTTAGCCCTGTAATAGGTACACATAGGTTTCTCATTGTGGTTTTAATTTGCATTTCTCTAATAATTCATATTAAAGAGATATTGATAATCTTTTCACATGTTCACTTGCCATCTGGTACTTCTTTGATAAAGTGTCAATTCCAATTATCTTCAATTGTTACTGGATTGTTTTCCTATTATTGAGTTTCAAGAGTTCGTTACAAACTCTGGATGTGTCTTTTAGCAAATATATGATTTAGACGGACTTTCTCCTAGGCTGGGGTGCATCCTTTCCTCTTTTGAATTATCTGTTGATGCACAGAACTTTTTAATTTTGGTGAAATTATATTTATCAATTTGTTATTTTATGCACTGTGTTTTTGATGTTGTATGTAGGAAAACTTTGCAAAACCTTTGCAAATGTTAACAAAGATTTTCTCCAGTGTTTGCTTCTAGAAAGTTTTCTATTTTAGGCGTTTGATCTATTTTAAGTTGTTTTTTTATATGGCATGAAGTATGGATTGACATTTATTTTTTGGTAGAATATAAATACCTATCACCATTTGTTGAAAAAAAATTATATGTATTGAATTTTGTACTTCTGTTGAACATCAGTTATTCGCACATGCTGAGTCCGTTTCTGGACTCTGCATTCTACTCCATTGACCTATTGGTCTACCTTTACTCCCGTTCCTCTCTGTCAGGGTAACTGTACCTCTATAATGTTTTGAAATCAGGTAGCATTAGTTCTCCGAGAACATTTTCTTCTTTTTCAAAGTTGTCCTGACAATTCTAGATCTTTTATATTTTTATATGACCTTAAGAATCAGTTTGCCAATTTCCAAAGATTAAAAAAATAAAACCTACTCCAATTTTGATTGGGACTAGGTTAAATTTATAGGTCAGTTTAAGGAGAATTTACATCTAATCATATTGTATTTTGCAACCCATGAACAAGATCTCTCTCTTCATTTTTCAGGTCTTTAATTTCTTTCTCAGGTCTTATTGGTGGGGAATAATGGGGTCTGGACTATACACTGCTCCAGACCCACCTAGCAAATCTTAAAAAGCAAGAACTGAACGAATCCCAACCCTTCTTCTGGGTGCTCTCTGCAGTACCACCTGTGAGCTACAGTGGCTGTTGGGAAGAGGCACCGTCTCTAGCCCTGTGTCACGGCTGGGCACTCTCACCTCTGATCCTCATGTGTGATTCTCTGGCCTTTGATTGTTTCCTCACATGCGTGTGTTTATCTGTGTTCTGCTGAGTACTTGAGGAAGACGCCTATGCAGTCTCCGTATTCTCTTTCTGTGCAGCTCTCTCCTCTCCAGTGCTCTGTTTTACAAACATCAGGTGACTTGTGCTTAGACTCTCACCTCTATCACTGCTGCCTTCCCTCTGGGTTCCCGCTGTCTGCATCCTGTTGTGAAAACTCTCAAAGCCGTAAGTCATGGTATTCACTGTGCTTGTTGCCATCTCTTAGATTTGTGCTCTTTCGTTATCTGATGTCAAGTTTCTTAAAAACTATGATTGCATACACTTGGTCCGTTTGTATAGTTCAGATAGGTGGGCAAATATGTCTTGTCTAAGAACAGAATTCCCTCCTATTTTTTCCGTGTAAAGACTTTAGCATGAAAAAACTGGAAATGAAGGAGTCAGAAAATTTTTATAATAATCCCAGACAGATTATGACAACAGCAATGCAGGATTGCAACCCCCAGAATGATTATACAAGTGATCCGAAGGTTAACAGTGGGATTGGATGACAGGCTAGTTGTAGGCAGTGAGAGAGCAGAAAAGTACAATGACGCCCAGGTTTCTGGCTGAGCAAAAGTGGATATGTGATAGTGGCACTAACATGCAGAAGAAGGCACAGGTTAAGGAAACAGCTGCTGAATCATATGGACATGTTGAGTTTTTAGTGTCTTTTAGTATAGAGGCCTAATGGTAAGGAGAGTATTCAGGGCTAGAGTTATACATTTAGAAGTCAATGACATATAGATAGATTCAATTAGTACCGTAAGGGTAGATATCGTCACCTAGGCTAAAGAACAGGAAAAGTGAAAAGATCACAAAACTTCCATGGCTGGGATCTATCGAAGGCCCTTATTCTAGCTTTACTCTGTTAATAAAACAGAGCACTGGAGAGGAGAGAATTGCATAGAAAGAGAATGTGCAGAGGTGACCCTTCGTCTAGCTCACAGTGTTGGAGAGACAGTAAACTAATCTAAAAGCATTACGTCACTGTAGCTATGCAAGGGTACACTTCCCAGAGAAGAGTAGTGTCAGGTGTCAAATGCAGTAGAAAAAAACAATCAAACACAGTAAGGGAAAAATATTTATTGGATATGATAAGTAAGAGGGTTTCAATTATCTTTTTAAGAGTGGTTTTAGGATGAAGGTAACGGAGCCATTTTGAAATTATTCTTTTATTCATTCATAATATTGGAAAATGATCGTATATGTGTTTCATTAACTGAATACTAGATTTGGGTTCCAGTCTTCTGTCAAACATTATAGGAGAGACGGGTACAGAGAGAGTGTCATAATTTTTATAAGTTAAATTAAAGCCTCTAAGCACGCTCTGATTATAAAAGAAAATGTAGGACAAATACGATACACTGGAAAATGGAATCCTTCTAAACTACATGCAGAGCTTTAGTATCAGAGTGATTAACTAAGGCTTAGCTCAAGTTTCGACTATACAACCCCGAAGGGTACTAGTCATAGACCCGATATAAATGGTGCCCCCTAGGATTGCATGACATAGAACCGTAAGCCATTGAACCTGGCTCAGTTGACACAGTTGGTGTGCGAGTGACAGATCACCTGAGTCACGGTGCTCCATTTGGAATACCATGAAATACAGGTGTGTTTTTCTTACAATACGGCTTGAAAATGATTTTAGTACCAGAAATATGAATATAAGTATGCAATATATAAAATATCCCCTCTTCTATGTTACTATCTATGAAACTGAAATTTGGTGAACTAGTAATTTGTGTTTTCCCATTAGTATTTGTCATTATATGATAACGCTAACCAACAAGTTAACATAGGCCCAAAATGTAATATTCTCTGCAAATTAGTCAAAGACCACCAGTTATTTCAGGTTAGCACACAGGGACACCTGTTCTCCTCCTGTAAAACAAAGACTACTCTAGGGAAGGATGTTTATGAACCATTAATATAAAGATCAATGAAAATCAGGGAAAAAAAAGAATCAGAAGTTCTTTTTTTCTGTAGTCATGCTGCTACCCAACTTTTTCAAGCAGGCATCTTACTCGAGCAGTGTTTTCAGCCTTTTTTATCTCAGGGCACACTTGAGCCTCTAGTTCTGTGGCACACTTAAATTTATGTTGATCAAAACAAAAAAGAAGAATAAGAAGAGAATATACCTACTGTTCTTTGAACTTCTTTCAAAAATAATTTAATTAGTGATCTTTAAAATTTTTCGCAGCACACCTAAGACCCTTTCATGGTTACACCAGTGCGCATCAGTCAGCACGCTGGTTAAAATCACTGCACTAGAGTATTAAAGCCCGTGGGAAATGACTTGAGTGGCTTTTCTCGCAGAGTCAGTTAGTACCACCCTCCGTGCACACTAGCTGAGATAATTATGTACAATGAATGTCTTAAGGTAGCAGGGTCTAATTTTTCCCAGAACCCAGGTGAGAAGGGACGCTGCCACTTTTGTTTTCCTCTACTCTGTCTAATGGAGTATTGGTATACTGTCTCTGCACAGTTAATATGTTACTGTGAATCTCAAACTTCTGTGTTTTACCCAAACATTGTCACAGAGGTCTCCCTTCTCGCCGGGTCTCATCCATCAGCCGTACAAAGTTAAAACCCTCCTTGGCAGAGTTATCTTTCTGACTATTGTAATTCATAGAGACATAGCTGAATATTGGAGCACATTCTCAGGAAATGAGTTTTTAGTATTTATTTATTTTTTATTTTTTATTTTTTTGAGATAGAGCCTTAAGCTGTCACCCTGGATAGAGTGCTGTGGCATCACAGCTCCCAGCAACCTCCAATTCCTGGGCTTAAGTGAGTCTCCTGCCTCTTCCTCCCAAGTAGCTGGCACTACAGGCACCCGCCACAACGCCCAGCCATTTTTTGGTTGCAGCCGTCACTGTTGTTTGGCGGGCCTGGGCTGGATTCGAACCGACCAGCTGAGGTGTACGTGGCTGGTGCCTTAGCCGGCTGAGCCATAGGCGCCGAGCCAGTTTTTAGTATTCTTTCTAGTGTCAGCTTTTGATCCGTTTGTGTTGGAACTTCTAAACAATAAACGGGGTATCAGAAAAAGCAAAGACTTACCTAGTGTTGCAAAATTGTAGGAGCCCAAGATAAAAGTTGGAAGTTTCAGTTGTGCCAGTGTTTGGGGTAATAACAGCTGCCCCTGCTATTTGGGGACTTTTCTTTTCGGATACCTGATGAAATAGGGTAATTTGAAAGGCGATAGCTGTGTGAAAGCATCAAAGACAAGGAAAATAGAATTAGATTCATTTTGCTATTATGGGAATTACTTTTGAGACCTGAAAATAGCTCTGTTTATTCATCTCACCCTTTCTACCTTTCTCTTGCGAATTCTACTCTAACATTAAATTTTGTTACTCTTGGTGTGCGTATTATCAACTGCTGCTATCAATGGTTTTAACTCGATTCAAATCATTCTGTTTTGCAAGAGTAAAATATAATTTGAGGCATCTGTTTCTGGCAGACTACAGGCAATGTTAGAGTTCTTAGAAATAAAAAAAAAAAAAAAAAGTATTTTCTAAAGTAATGTATAATGTCTTTTCATGTGAAAGTACTCCTTATCCCTAATAATATTTGAGAATTTAACCATTTTTACAATCAACATTTTCCACAATTTCTTCATTTATTTAGGAGTTTAAATACCATGAATCTTGCTAAAAAATACTCAGCCCCAAGGGAAACATAGATAGAAATGGAAGTGTACAGAGGTAGTATTTCAGCACTTCTGTTCCTGTAAATAACACAAACAAATGTAACCACTTGGAGGCAGGTACCTATGAGCCTTGGAATAAAGAGGTGACACGAAATGTGTGTTTCCGAGGAGGCACTGGTCAGATGTAATTAGTCTAAAACTCAAAATCATATCATCATCCCAGAAAACAATGCAAAACCGAAAAAAAGTGAAGTTTTGAAGTCACGCGGAATTGTGAAGTCACTAATGGTTTGCGGAGACTGTTTCACTTACAAAGAAGAAGTAAGTGAAGCGTTGTATCTTTTCTGGGTGCTGATGGTCCTCCTGCGGCCTCCGAGGCAGAAATGCACTGGGGCTGTAGTGGCGACATAACGGGCACGGCTGTCCTAGCAACGAGCGCTGGGGGGAAAGTCCTGCCCCATGAAAGGCTTCCCTGGAATATGTTCTCCTTAGCAAAGTATCTGTAGAATGGAAGAAAAAGTATCCAATGTATACACCCCTAATATGAGACAAATTCTTTATCGTTCAAGTGAAGGCTACAACCCATTTATTGCACAGGAAGAAGGGGAAAGGGGAGAGGGAGGGAAGGGG
>CAUYON010089503.1:0-26955 GCA_963573935.1 Arctocebus calabarensis | reverse complement strand
CTTGCCTCCGCCTCCCAAGTAGCTGGGACTGAAGGCGCCTGCCACAACGCCTGGCCATTTTTTGGTTGCAGTCGTCATTGTTGTTTGGCGGGCCCTGGGGCTGGATTCGAACCCGCCAGCTCAGGTGTACGTGGCTGGCGCCTTAGCCCATTGAGCCACAGGCGCCGAGCCTAGAGAATATTTTAATAATGGAAATTTCTAGTGAGCCTTGGACCCAAAACTCAAGCAAGTAATGCAAGTCCCCTTCACCTAAGACTGGATACAGACTGTGGGGAAGAAATCTTCAGGACTCTGACAAACGTACAGCTATTTGGGAGACAGATACTGAAAGAAAACAGGCCAGAAACCAAATTGCATGATTATAGCAACCCACTTCCTATACTCTTGTAAATCTTCATGACCCTGACGAGGGTATAGCCATGCTGAAAGGATATTTAGTGATAGAAAGCAGGTCAGAGACCAAATGGCATGCTCACAGCCACCCCCTCCCTATCCTCCTGAAGTGCTTTAGGGCCGGTGTTCTTGGGAAGCATCAAGATTGCCTACCCTGGTCCTGGCTGGCACTAGAGATAAGGCTTTTGTGCAAGATTAACACCTTGTGTGGAAGGCAGTAACTCTAAAATCAGTCTGAGACATAGCATGGTTCACTCTGCAGGAAAGATGGCTTTCTTCACCTTTCATGACCCCCCTCCCACATTCTAGCTACCCTAATAAAAGTCCCTTGAAACTGTGAGCTGAGCTGATTTCTGGTCAGACTCCATTCTGCTCCTTTATAATAAAGCCTATCCTTAATCACTGGACTGGCCTCCTCTCCTTCCTGCAGACTCTGTCCCTAAACCTCTCATGGAGCCCATTTTCTGGGCCCAAGTAGGCTCATAAACCAGATAGATCAATGTTCCATCTAAGGGAAGGAGTAGACTGCCCTAAACAAGACCACATCCCTACACAATGGCAGTTTTAAAATAAACTTCTGCCCACAGAAATCTGGAACCAAATCCCCTTCTCACAGGGAAAAAGAAGCTGCATATAAACCCTAGACAGAAAGCCAAAACTGGCTACCCACTCAGGACCCCGTTTGTAGTGCGAGGCTTTGTTCCCCCTTCTGCTTTGAAAAGTGTAAGCAGCAGTAACCAGAAACAACACTGGAGTGGAGACACTTGGGCCAGGTTTATTGAAATGGGAGGGTGACCTGCCTGGGGCAGTGCAAAGGTGGCTTTTGCACCTGGGGGCAGTTAGACACCTCTCTTATATGTGGCTGCAGGCTATGGGCAAATTCCACAGCTTGCCTGGAAGGCTTTGGTTAGTTAAGAGTACTTTGGTGAGTACCTCCTGGAATTGAAATGAACTAAGTCTTAGGAGGAAGGGTAAGAGGAGGAAGAGGAGAAGAGTTTGTGTGTGGCTACCTTAGGCCACAAGCTTATCTATAATCTTATCTATAATAAATCTGTCCTGTCCCTTACTCCTGGTGGCCCATGAATTCATTTTTCTATTTCCTATGACCAGGGATGTGGGAGAGGTCCTTAGGGTAACACAGGGATCCTTGGATAAGTAGATATTCTCATGGAGCCTCAGTTATTTCAGAGGTTTAAGGTTTAATAACTGTATAAGCAGTAAGTTAACTGCAATGCTAGCCTTGATGGGGGAAATCATTCTAAGCCTCTTGCACTTAGCTTGAGGCAAGGAGGCTAACAATCTTTCTCTTTTTTTCATAAGCTTGAAGAAATGGCTGCCATAATGGCAACACATTAAAATAGTATTTCTTCCTTTAATCACATCAAATATCATAATTCTTTCAGCTGAGTGCTGGGCTAATGCCTGCAGAAACGACTCAGTTTCAGTGTCGCTACATGATCATCCAGAACCCCACTTTAGAATATGGGAATTGTTGGCATTTATGGTATTTTTTTACTGAAACTCTGGCACTTGCCACCAGTGAAAACAGGGACAAGTGGTTTGAGGAGAAGTGAAGTTTATTACTTTCTCGGCAAAGAGAAAATGGAAGACAATGGTCTGAAATCCAAATCTCAACTTCTGAAGGGAAACACAGAGCTTTTAAAAGTTCTGATCCCATAATCCCATGTTGGGCCAAGACAATCTCATGGCCTCTGTGACACACTTGTGACCTCCACACAGATTAATCACATTTTAGGCTAAGAGGATCTCATGACTTATACCCATTCCCTCTTCAACTAAGAAGATCTTGTGACTTCCACCCTGGAGACTCCTTTGAGCTATCCCCTGTGGTACAAAGAACAAAAGATATTCCCTGACCCTTGAGACCACTGGACAGAGGCAGTGATTCAGGTTTCTGTTCCTAGGTGAAACAAAAAATATTTTTGTGGGTGGCACCTGTGGCTTAAAGGAGTAGGACGCCGACCCCAGCCCCATATACTGGAGGTGGTGGGTTCAAACCTGGCCCCTGCCAAAAACAAAAACAAAAACAAAAACAAAAATACATACATACATATATATACACACAAAAAATACATATATATATAAATACATACATATATATATATAAATACATATATATATATATAAAATTAGTTATCTTTTTCAGGCCATTCCCTCTGCAACATTCTTGGCTTTTCCAGGCTCTGCTCAAACTCTCATGTGAGAGAAAAGGTTGCTTTCAACATCCAGTATAATACACATTTGCAGGAATATGTTTTCTTCATTAGTACCCTTATAATACCACCTTAACTAGAGGAACTAGGGGTGCATGCTCTATCCTCTCTGAAACAAAGCAAGGTCAGCAAGTTTAGAAGAAGTATGTTCACAATAAGGGCATGTGGACTTGTAATTAAAAAAAAATGAGTTTTATGTATAAAAAAAGCCAGTATGTGAAAGGTTATGGAGTCAAAGATAAAAAGATTATTCCAAGGCACAAGACGAAAAAGAAAATGGAGACCCAGTTTGTACAATTAAAATGACTTTATTCTACCTGGGTGCAGGTGGGGAGGATCTCCAGCCAGGCCAGGAAGAAATCCACATGTGGGTAATGGTAAACGGGGGTGCGGTGGGGTGGTGTAGGATATTCCCTTTCCTGGGTTAGGCATCTGTTGTAAGGGTGGGGGTTGGCCCATTCACCTTTCCCAGGTGGGACATCCTCTGGTATAGGGTAGGGGGTTGATTCGTTTAGGTGGGCCTACCCTATTTGGGTGGGGTTTGATCCTATCATTTCCAGTCCTTTTTTGTCTATTATAAAAAGGTGGGATGATGGGCGTGGTATCTCTTTGACTACTTCCTGCGGGGTGAAGGGACTGCGTGGGTTGCCTGTAAAGAGAATGGGAGGGGGCAGGGAATGGGGTAAGGGAATGGCATTTACAGGAACTCTTTGGCTTTTTCAGTCTGCGCTGGTTGGCATCCATTAAGGCCAAGGATATGAGTTGTTGTTTTCAGGTGACTGCTTGGTTGATAAATCGAGACATGAGGCAGAGGGTTACTGGTTCGAAACTGAGAATGAGAAAAAAATCATAATTACTGACCTTATCAGACAATAACAAAAGAGGAAGATGGACAGTGAGAAGCAGGAACCAGTTGGAGTTGCCATGGCTGCCAGCAATCCTGAGAGGACATCTAATATCCATTATTGAGATCTTTGCCTATGTTTAGAGAATTTTTACAAGGTGGCAGTGTAGATTATGTTGCTCCTGTGTTTGTTAGAAAAGAGAAAAGATTGGCTTACCCTCTATAAACAAAAATGCCTCTAGAGTTCAGTTTTTCAGGATGGCATCCAGGAGGCATTCTGATATTCCAGGGGTCATCAGTCTCTTACAGCTAGGCTCAGGAGGTAATTTCAGCCACGTTTTAAGTGTGCCTGCACCAGATCTTCAGAAAGACCTGGGCAGCCATACCTCTGTGGGCTAGACAGTTTGGGGGGAAGGTTAGATTTGGGGCACTGCTTTGCCCAGAAGCCTGGTTTGCTGCATTTAAAGCACGATCTTGAGGAAAAAAAGAAAAAAAAATTGTTTTTTTGGACTGCCTCATGGAGTTTTAAGAAGTAGCTGGTTTTGCTTAATGGTGAAAGCCAATACTGGACCTCTGAGGCCCTGGGGGAAATTCCACCATTTTTTCCCCTCTGCCTTGTGCACCAGAGAGTGGGTGGGGGGGTGGTGGTGGAGAGAGGGGGTGATGGGGTATTGTTTAAGGGAAGGGTATAGATGTGGGGGTGGAGGGCAATGAGAATGGGTGACTGAGGGGAGGTTACAGATGGAAGAGAGGTATCCCACACAGAGAAACTTCCTGCGTGTTCTATTGAGAGATTGGAGGGATTGTAGGGAGGGGTGGGAAGGAACAGCAAGGGATGTGGAAGGGAGAAGCTGGTGTTTCTTGAGCCAGAAGAGTCTGAGAATGCTCACAGGATAAACACAGAGAAAGAATGTTTCTGAGTATAAGAAATGCCTGGATATAAGCGATCTCTGACCATTTGTCTAAGTTTTGACAGTAGTTTGAGATCAGTGAGAATGAGATTAAAGGAAGAATGTAGGAGGAAGAAGGAGAAAGTCCAGAGCTAGAATCAGAGGGGGGGGGGCCTCCCCATGTGAGACAAGCTGAAAAAAAATGGTGATTCTGGCCTCTGGGAGAGCACTGGAGTGGTGAGCTTATTTCATGGAAATACCAAAAATGGTCTGGCCCACAGTAGGACAATAGTCTCACAAGCCCAGCTTCACAAGGGAGATTACCCTGACACATTGGGAGATTACCCAGACTCTCCACTTATGACTTTGGTCATGGCCTCCGCATGTGACCTTTGCCAGAAGGAGGGGTCTAGGCCCACAAGAGGGCATCCCCAAACACAGGCAGGCAAGCGGGCAAGCCTGGGGTCAGAAAGAACCTAGCCTCTGCATGTGACCTTAACCCACCAGAAGGGTAGGTCCACAGTAGGGCACCAGAAGAGTGAGGCTGGGAAACCAGCTGGAGCCTAGGATAAGAGGGGCTCCCCAAGCACGAGGCATTGGGCAGGCAAGGGAGCCTGCCTCACTGGGGTGGCTGGGGCTGGGATCAGGGAAGTGAGGCCACCATGTGTGAAAGCAGCCAGAAAAAAAAAAATGGAAAAGAAGGAAGTAAGTGACCCAGAAATGGAGGGAGAGGGAAAAAGGAAGTTAAGAGTAGAGGATGGAGAGGAATTTAAAAAAAAAAAATTAGAAAAGGAGTTTTAGACGAAATAACTCACCACTAGATGGATGAAGTTTAGGCAAGATTGAAGAGGTTTCCCGTTTTCTTTCATCTCGCCGGAAGACGGGTCCGTTTAGCTGGCTCTTATGGGGTATGCTTCAGCCGCCCAAAGGGGCTTTTCCCCATCCTGGGTTTGGCACCAAATGAAAAGTTACAGAGCCAAAGGTGAAAGATTATTCCGAGGCTCAAGATGAAAGGAAAACGGAGGCCTGGATTATGGAATTAAAATGGCTTTATTCCGCCTGGATAAAGGTAGGGAGGATCTCCAACCAGGCCAGGAAGAAATCCACACATGCGTAATCGTGAACGGGGCTTTTAAAAGTCAGGAAGGTGGGGGTCGGGACATTCCCTTTCCTGGGTTGAGCATGTATTGTAAGGGGGGTTTAGCCCATTTACCTTTCTCAGGTGGGACATCTAGTGGTGCAGGATGGGGAGTTGACCCATTCATCTACCTTAGATGGGACATCAGGTGGAAGAAGGTGTGGGGTTGATTCTTTGAGGCAGGTGCACCCTATTTAGGCAGGGTTTAATTCCATCAGTATGTACAAGCATCACAGATGGTACAGGTATTGTGTAAGACAAAGTTTTTAAGCCTCTTTTACCTGGCCTCAGTGAAGAACACAAATAATTTTTTTCCCTTTCCCATGAGCATGGAGAGAAACATGCCAGGGTGGAAACTCTCTCAAATTACTCCTTCTATCAGTCACCATCGCAGCTCTTCATATAGCTCAGTGAGCAATACAGCACTGATCGCCCAGAACCGCAAATTTAGAATAAGGGGATTCATGGTAACCATGGTTTGGCTGTTTTAGTCGTTGACCAAAATCTCATGTAAGAGACAGTGTTCCTTTGAATATTTAGTGCAATACAAGTTTTGAAGGATATGTGGATTCCATGCTATTTCCCTGACCTGTGGAGACAACGCTTTTCCCCAGGCAAAATAGCAATTTTTACAAAGATGACTCGAGGTTACCATAGAAGATTTATTTGAAGACGGAAGGTCGCTCACAACACCTGAATTAAAGGCACAATGGATGCACGATCCACACACCGCCCCCCACTTCCTGATAAGTGAGAATGAAGGATTGAAATAATCACAAAAGCAGTAGTGCTTACATTCTGCCCTGGGCTCTGATTCTCCCTTAAAGGACGAGTACCTGCAAGAAGGGTCCAAGAGCTAGCACATCTCTGAACCAAAATAAAATCTACAGATCAAACCCCTGGCCCAGTATAAGTTGGCAGACTGAAAGGATGTCCTCTTGGCCACAAGATTACCCTAAAATTGAGTGGCCTACCATAATAAAGGTGTGTCTCCCACCGCCATGCCCTGTGTACATCGGAAGAATGAATCGTCAAACTCTTGGTCAAGGGGATAACCTAAAACTGAGTTGCCAGCCATGATATAGGTTACCCTCTCAAACCAATGCCCTGGGCACAACAGCAGACTGAATGGAACCTGTCGGGGAAAAAATTATAACCTAAACCTGAGTTGCCAGCCATGAGAAAGTGAACTTCCCACTTGAACTAAATCTTCAGGGTTAACCTTGAATCCATGCACCTGCACGAAGGGTCCAGGTGCTGGGACTTCTGTGAACCCAAATAAAATCTACAGATCAGCCCCCCATCCCTGTATAAGTCGGCAGACTGAAAGGATCCTCTCTTGGCCAAGGGGATACTGTCTAATTCAGCGGCAAACCATAAGCAAGGTGTGAACCCATCGCCATGCCCTGTGTACATCGGAAGACTGAATGGTCAACCTCTTGGCCAAGGGGGTAACCTAAAACTGATTTGCCAGCCATGAGAAAGGTTCCGTCTCACCCCAATGCCCTGTGCACATCAGCAGACTGAATGGAACCTGCCTTGGCCAAAGGTATACCCTAAACCTGAGTTGCCAGCCATGAGAAAGTGAACTTCCAATTTGAACTAAATCTTCAGGGTTAACCTTGAATCCATGCAACTGCATGAAGGGTCCAGGAGCTAGCACCTCTGTAAACCAAAATAAAATGTACAGATCAAACCCCTGGCCATGTATACGTCGACACACTGAAAGGATCTCCTCTTGGCCAAGGGGATACCCTATAATTGAGTGGCCAGCCATAAGAAAGGTGTGTCTCCCACCCACCAAGCCCTGTGTACTTCGGAAGAATGAATGGTCAAACTCCTGGCCAAGAGGATAACCTAAAACTGAGTTCCTAACCATGAGACAGGTAACCCTCTCACCCCAATGCCCAGTGCACATCAGCAGACTGAATGGAACCTGTCTTGGCCAAATGTATACCCTAAACATGAGTTGCCAGCTAATAGAAAGTGAACTTCCAACTTGAATTAAATCTCAGGGTTAACCTTGAATCCATGTAGCTGAACAAAGTGTCCAGTAGCTAGCACCTCTGTGAAACAGAATAAAATCTACAGATAACTCCCTAGCCTTGTATATGTCAGTAGACTGAAAGGATTCATTCTGGGCCAAGGGGATACCCTCAAATTGGGTGGCCAGCCTTTAGAAAGCTGTGTCTCCCACCTCCGAGCCCTATGTACATTGGAAGACTGAATGGTCAACCTCTTGGACAAGGGGATAGCCTAAAACTGAGTTGACAGCCATGAGATAGGTTACCCTCTCACCCAAATGCTCTGTGCACATCAGCAGACTGAATGGAACCTGTCCTGGCCAAAGGTATACCCTAAATCTGAGTTGCCAGCCATGAGAAAGTGAACTTCCAACTTGAACTAAATCTTCAGGGTTAACGTTGAATCCATGCATCTGCATGAAGGGTCCAGAGCTAGCACTTGTGTGAACCAAAATAAAATCTACGGGTTAAACTCTTGGACCTGTGTAGTTGGCAGACTGAAAGGATCCCCTGTTGGCCAAGGGGATAATGTAAAATTGAGTGGCCAGCCATAAGAAAGGTGTGTCTCCCACCCCAATGCCCTGTGTACATCGGAAGACTGAATGGTCAACCTCTCAACTAAAGGGATAACCTAAAACTGACTTGCCAGCCATAAGATAGGTTACCCTCTCACCCCAATGCCCTGTGCACCATAGTAGACTAAATGGAGCCTGTCTTGGCCAAAGGTATACCCCAAACCTGGGTTGTCAGGCATGTGAAAGAGAACTTGCAACTTGAACTAAATCTTCACGGTTAACCTAGAATCCATGCCCCTGCACGAGGGGTCCAGGTACTAGGACCTCTGTGAACCAAAATAAAATCTACAGATCAACCCCACAGCCCTCTATAGGTTGGTAGACTGAAAGAATCCCCTCCTGTCCAGGGGATACCCTAAAATTGAGGGGTCAGCCATAAGAAAATTGCGTCTCCCACCCCCATGTCCTGTGTACATCGGAAGTTTGAATGGTCAACTTCTTGGAAAAGGGCATAACCTAAAATTGGGTTGCCAGCCATGAGATAGGTTACCATCTCACCCAAATACCCTGTGCACATCAGCAGACTGAATGGAACCTATCTTGGCCAAATGCATACCCTAACCCTGAGTGGCGAACCAATAGAAAGTAAACTTCCAACTTGAACTAAATCTTCATGGTTAACCTTGAATCCATACACCTACACGATATATCCAGTAACTAGCACCTCTGTGAACCAGAATAAAATCTACAGATAAATCCCCCAGGCCCTGCATAGGTCAGCAGACTGAAAGGATCCCTCTGGGCCAAGGGAATACCCTAAAATTTAGTGGTCAGCCATAAGAAAGTTGTGTCTCCCACCCCCATGCCCTGTGTACATCGGAAGACTGTATGGTCAACCTCTTGACCAAGGGAATAACCTAAAATTGAGTTGCCAGCCATGAGATAGGTTACCCTCTCACCCCAATGCCCTGTGCACAACAGCAGACTGAATGGAACCTTTCATGGCCAAAGGTATACACTAAACATGAGTTGCCAGCCATGAGAAAGTTAATTTCCAACTTGAACTAAATCATCAGGGTTAACCTTGAATTCATGCACCTGCGTGGAGGGACCAGTAGTTCGCACATCTATGAAGGAAAATAAACTACAGTTGAAACCCCAGGCTCTATATAGTCGGCCGATTGAAAGGATCTCTTCTGGGCTAAGGAGATACCCTAAAATTGAGTGGTCAGCCATAAAAAAGGTATGTCTCCCACGTCCATGCCCAGTGTAAATCGGAAGACTGAATGGTCTACGTCTTGGCCAAGGGGATAACCTAAAACTGAGTTGCCAGCCATGAGATAGGTTACTCTATCACCCCAATGCCCAGTGCACATCAGCAGACTGAATGGAACTTGTTTTGGCCAAAGGTATACCCTAAACCTGAGTTGCCAGCCATGAGAAAGTGAACTTCCACCTTGAACTAAATCTTCAGGGTTGACCCTGAATCCATGCAACTGCCCTAAGGGGCCAGGAGCTAGCACCTCTGTGAACCAAAACAAAATCTGAAGATCAAACCCCCGGCCTTGTATAGGTCGACACACTGAAAGGATCTCTTCTTGGCCAAAGGAATACCCTAAAATTGAGTGGCCAGCCGTAAGAAATGTATGTCTCCCACCCTCCATGTACTGTGTACCTCGGAAGAAGGAATGGTCCACCTCTTGGCTGAGGGAATACCCTAAAACTGAGTTGCCAGCCATGAGATAGGTTACCCTCTTACCCCAATACCCTGTGCACAATAGCAGACTGAATAGAACCTGTCTTGGCCAATGGTATACCCTACACCTGAGTTGCCAGCCATAAGAAAGTGAACTTCCAACTTGAACTAAATCTTCAGGGTTAACGTTGAATCCATGCACCTGCACGAAGTGTCCAGGAGCTAGCACCTGTGTGAACCAAAATAAAACATACAGATCAAAGCCCCAGCCCACTATAGGTTGTAGGAGTGAAAGGATGTCCTCTTGGCCAAGGGGATACCCTAAAATTGAGGGCCAGCCATAAGAAAGATGTGTCTCCCACCCACCATGCCCTGTGTACCTTGGAAGAATGAATGGTCAACCGCTTGGCCAAGGGAATACCCTAAAACTGAGTTGCCAGCCATGAGAAGGTTACCCGCTCACCCAATGCCCTGTGCACATCAGCAGACTGAATGGAACCTGTTTTGGCCAAAGGTATACTCTAAACCCGAGTTTCTAGCCATGAGAAAGTGAACTTCCACCTTGAACTAAATCTTCAGTGTTAACCCTGAATCCATGCAACTGCACGAAGGAACCAAGAGCAAGCACCTCTGTGAACCAAAACAAAATCTGCAAATCAAACCCCTGGCCAGGGGTCAGGTCAACACACTGAAAAGATTTCCTCTTGGCCAAGGGGATACCCTAAAATTGAGTGGCCAGCCATAAGAAAGGTGTGTCTCCCTCCCCCCATGCCCTGTGTACCTTGGAATAATGAATGGTCAACCTCTTGACCAAGAAAATACCCTAAAACTGAGTTGCCAGCCATGAGATAGGCTACCCTCTCACCCCAATGCCCTGTGCACATCAGTAGAGTGAATGGGACCTGTCTTGGCCAAATGTATACCCTAAACATGAGTTGTCAACCATGAAAAATTTAACTTCAAACTTGAACTAAACCATCAGAGTTAACCTTGAATCCATGCACCTGGACGGAGAGACTGGGAGTTAGCATCTCTGTGAAGTAAAATAAACTACAGTTCATACCCCAGGCTCTATATATGTCGGCAGACTGAAAGGATCCCTTTTGGGCTAAGGAGATACACTAAAATTGAGTGGCCAGCCATAAGAAAGTTGTGTCTCCCACGTCCATGCCCTGTGTACATCGGAAGAATGAATCGTCAACCTCTTGGCCAAGGGAGTAACCTAAAACTGAGTTGCCAGCCATGAGAATGGTTACCGTCTCACCCCAATGCCCTGTGCACATCAGCAGACTGAATGGAACCTGTCTTGGCCAAAGGTATACCCTAAACCTGAGTTGCCAGCCATGAGAAAGTGAACTTGCAACTTGAACTAAATTTTCAGGGTTAACCTTGAATCCATGCAACTGCATGAAGGGTCCAGGAGCCAGCACCTCTGTGAACCAAAATAAAATCTACAGATCAAACCCCCGGCCATGTATAGGTCGACACACTGAAAGGTTCTCCTCTTGGCCAAGAGAGTACCCTAAAATTGAGTGGCCAGGCATAAGAAAGGTGTGTCTCCCACCCACCATGCCCTGTGTACTTTGGAAGAATGAATGGTCAACCTCCTGGCTGAGAAGATAACTTAAAACTGAGTTCCCAGCCATGAGACAGGTAACCCTCTCACCCCAATGCCCTGTGCACATCAGCAGACTAATGGAACCTGTCTTGGCAAAATGTATACCCTAATCCTGAGTTTCCAGCCAATAGAAAGTGAACTTCCAACTTGAATTAAATCTCAGGGTTAACCTTGAATCCATGCACCTGAACGAAGTGTCCAGTAGCTTGCAACTCTGTGAAACAAAATAAAATCTACAGATCAACCCTCCCGCCCTGTATAGGTCAGCAGACAGAAAGGATCCCTTCTGGGCCAAGGGGATACCCTAAAATTGAGTGGCCAGCTATAAGAAAGGTGCGTCTCCCACCTCCATACCCTGTGTACATCAGCAGACTGAATGGTCAACCGTTTGGCCAAGGGGATAACCTAAAACTGAGTTGACAGCCACGAGATAAGTTACACTCTCACCCCAATACCCTGGGCACATCAGCAGACTGAATGGAACCTGTTTTGGCAAAAGGTCTACCTAAAACCTGAGTTTCCAGCCATGAGAAAGTGAACTTCCAACTTGAACTAAATCTTCAGGGCTATCCTTTAATCAATGCACCTGCACGAAGGGTCCAGGAGCTAGCACCTCTGTGAACCAAAAATAAAATCTACAGATCAAAGCCCCGGGCCTGTATAAGTATACAGAGTGAAGGGATCTCCGCTTGGGAAGGGGATACCCTAATATTGAGTTGCCAGTCATAAGAAAGCTGTGTCTTCCACCCCCATGATCTATGTACATCGGAAGACTAAATGGTCACCTCTTGGCCAAGGGCATAACCTAAAACTAAGTTGCCAGCCAGGAGATAGATAACACTATCACCCCAATACCCTGTGCACATCAGCAGACTGAATGAAAACTGTCTTGGCCAAAGGTGTACCCTAAACATGAGTTTCCAGCCATGAGAAAGTGAACTTCCAACTTGAAATAAATCTTCAGGATTAACCTTGAATCCATGCACCTGCAAGAAGCATCTGGGAGCAAGCACCTCTGTGAACCAAAATAAAAACTACAGTTGAAACCCTCTATATATGTCAGCAGACTGAAAGGATCCCTTCAGGGCGAAGGGGATACCCTAAAATTGAGTGGCACACCGTAAGAAAGGTGTGTCTCCCACCTCCATGCCCTGTGTACATTGGAAGACTGAATGGTCAACATCTTGGCCAGGGGGATAACCTAAAAATTAGATGCCAGCCATGAGATAGGTTCCTCTTTCCCCTCTATGTCCTGTGCACATCAACAGACTGAATGGAAAACTGTCTTGGCCAAATGTATACCCTAAACCTGAGTTGCTAGCCATGAGAAAGTGAACTCCCAAATTGAACTAAATCTTCAGGGTTAACCTTGAATCCATGCACCTGCATGAAGGGTCCAGGAGCTAGCACCTCTGCGAACCAGAATAAAATCTACAGATCACCACCCCCCCCGGCCCTGTATACGTCAGCAGACTGAAGGGATCCACTCTAGGCCAAGGGGATACCCTAAAATTGGGTGGCCAGCCATAAGAAAGGTGTATCTTCCACCCATATACCCTGTGTACATCGGAACCCTGAATGGTCAACCTTTTGGCCAAGGAGATAACCTAAAACTGAGTTGTAAGCCATGAGATAGATTACCCTCTCACCCCAATGCCCTGTGCACATCAGCAGACTGAATGGAACCTGTCTTTGCCAAATGTACACTCTAAACCTGAGTTGCCAGCCATGAGAAAGTGAAATTCCAGCTTGAACTAAATCTTCAGGGTTAACCTTAAATCCATGCACCTGCATGAAGGGTCCAGGAGATAGCAACTCTGTGAACCAAAATAAAATCTACAGATAAAACCCCCCCCACCTTGTATAGGTCAGCAGACTGAAAGGATCTCCTCTTGGCCAAGGGGATACCCTAAAATTGAGTGGCCAGCCATAACAAAGCTGTGTCTCCCACCCCCATGTCCTGTGTACATCTGAAGACTGAATGGTCAATCAAACTCTTGGCCAAGGGAATAACCTAAAACTGAGTTGCCAGCCATGAGATAGGTTACTCTCTCACCCTACTGCCTTGTGCATATCAGCAGACTGAATGGAACCTGTCTTGGCCAAAGGTATACCCAAAACATGACTTTCCAGCCATGAGAAATTTAGCTTCCAACTTCAACTAAATCTTCAGGGTTAACCTTGAATTCATGAACCTGCACAAAGGGTCCAGGAGCTAGCACCTCTGTGAACCAGAATAAAATCTACAGATCAAACCCTTGACCCTGTGTACATTGGAAGACTGAATGGTCATCCTCTTGGCCAAGGGGATACCCTAAAATTGAGTGTCCAGCCATAAGAATGTTGTGTCTCCCACCCCCATGCCCTGTGTACATTGGAAGACTGAATGGTCATCCTCTTGGCCAAGGGGATAACCTAAAACTGAGTTCCCAGTCATTAGAGAGAATACCCTTTCAACCCAATGCCCTGTGCACATCAGCAACCTGAATGGAACATGTCTTGGCCATAGATATACCACCCTAAACCTGTGTTGCCAGCCATGAGAATGTGAACTTCCAAGTTGAACTAAATCTTCAGGGTTGACCTTGAATCCATGCACCTGCACGAAGGGTCTAGAAGCTAGCACCTCTGTGAACCAAAATAAAATCTACAGATCAAACCCCTAGCCCTGTATAGGTTGGCGGACTGAAAGGATCCACTGTTGGCCAAGCGGATACACTAAAATTCAGTTGCCATGCATAAGAAAGGTGTGATTCCCACTGCCATTTCCTGTGTACATTTGAAGACTGAATGGTCAACCTTTTGGCCAAGGGGATAACTTAAAACTGAGTTGCCAGCCATGAGATAGGTTACCCTCTCACCCTAATACACTGTGCACAACAGCAGACTGAATGGAACCTGTCTTGGCCAAATGTATACCCTAAACCTGAGTTGTCAGCCAATAGAAAGTGAATTTCCAACTTGAACTAAATCTTCAGGGTTAACCTTGAATCCATTCACCTACATGAAGAGTCCAGGAGTTAGCACCTCTGTGAACCAGAATAACATCTACAGATCAAACCCCTGGCCCTGTATAGGTCAGCAGACTGCAAGGATCCCCTGTGGGCCAAGAGGATACCGTGAAATTGGGTGGCCAGCCATGAGAAAGGTGTGTCTCCCTCCCCCATGCCCTGTGTACCTGGGAAGACTGAATGGTCAACCTTTAACCTCTTGGCCAAGAGAACAACTTAATACTGAGTTGCCAGCCATGAGATAGGTTCCCCTCTCTCTCCAATTCCCTGTTTAATCAGGAGATTGAATGGAACCTGTTTTGGCCAAAGGTATAACCTAAACCTGAGTTTCCAGCCATGAGAAAGTGAACTTCCAACTTGAACTAAATCTTCAGGGTTAACCTTGAATCCATGTACCTGCACGAAGTGTCCAGGAGGTAGCACCTCTGAACCAAAATAAAATCTATAGGTCTAACCTCCAGCCCTGTATAGGTCGGAAGACAGAAAGGATCACCTCTGCGCCAAGGGGATACCCTAAAATTCAGTGGCCAGCCATAAGAAAGTTGTGATTCCCACTGCCATGCCCTGTGTACATCGAAAGACTTAATGGTCAACCTCTTGGAAAAGGGGATAACCTAAAACTGAGTTGCCAGCCATAAGATAGTTTACCCTCTCATTCCAATGCCCTGTGCACATCAGTCGACTGAATGGAACCTGTCTTGGTCAAAGGTATACCCTAAACCTGAGTTGCCAGCCATGAGAAAGTGTACTTCCAACTTGAACTAAATCTTCATGGTTAACCTTGTATCCATGCACCTTCTTCAACATGCCATACTAGTGTTGGAGAAACACATTTTTGGTTGCACAGATCAAGGCAGTAGCAAGGAATCCATCTTCGGAAACAAAGTAGGACAGTACATTGAAAAGTGGTTTTCAATTGTACTGACAGTATATAGATTACAAACCTCGGATGGGTGTTTTAACATCCCGAGAGTTGAGAAAGCAGGCCTGAAACAACCACAAAGCAGTAGTGGCTGCATACTGCTATGGACTCTGATTCACTCTCAAGAGGATCATCTGCCAAGAAGGACATGAGGCTGGCACGTCTGTCTGCCTTCGAGCTGCCAACGCTTTCTGTGTAAGAGTAGAAGTTTTGAGTCTGGGTCCTCTGGATTCCAATCTGAGCTCCGTCTCCTACTGACCCTGAAGACTCTGGAGATTTATTTTATTCTGAGAGTCATTTTTGTTTTTTGGGAGACAAGATATATTTCAATAACTTCTCAAAGCAGTAAATCTGAAAGGAGATGGCAAATACACGGCCTTAGCACAACTCTTGCTACTGAAGCTATTTAGAAATTTGGCTAGCATGAGCAAAGATCATATTTTGTCACTTTGACTAAAGCATTCAAAGGACAAAAGGGGCTGGAATGGTGGTTCATATAATGTCCATCCCAAGAAGCAAAAGGTATTGCCAGGGATCTTGCTACAAAGGAAGTTTTTTATGGCTGCTCACACAATGCAAATTGTAAGATCTCAACAATCTGAAAAGCTATCCCTTTAAAAAAAAAAGACTACATGGTTCTCAATTTTCAGACTCAGAGCTGCTTCTTACTGTAATATTCCAATGTGTCCTCTCATTACAGCTATTGTTCTGAGAGGGTACCCCTGAACATCCCCAACTGTACAAATGCAAGAGACTTATATCCTGATTCCCATCTTTGGAGATGGACACAACCCCAACTGTAGGATGGATTAGGGCCAACAAATGTGGATTTAATAAGCTTCTTATCAATTGCAATGCCTGGCCAAGTATGAGAATAATAAGCTTTGAGCCAATGGCTTTTTATCCAAAGAATGGAATCTCAGGATGATACCTTGAATGGAACTAAAACAAGATTTTGCATTCAGTACTCATGAATACTTCGCAGTTAAGTATCACCCTTGATAACAAGTGTTTTCAAACTTCCTCATCAACTCTAAGATGTAATAAATTTGAAAAATACTACTCTTGGCCCAGCTTACCCAAAATTGCCTAATGAAGTGGAAAATGACCTTGTCTTCCCCCCCAGACACAGGAAATGACCAGCCCTGACCTAGTATGTTTCATACGTCACCTTAACTTAAAGGACTTTCCCTAGGAAGAGAGGATTAAGTAATGGAACCCAGGCATTCTCATTCCTAGCATGCAAGGATGGTCGATTTCAATTTAGATATTTGGAATGAATTTTTTGTAGAAAATTCCCATTAATTTCTTCTGAATTACGGTTAAAACACTAGTGGTTAGATGTTACAGTTTAAAATTACTTTTACATTCTGGTCTTAATAATACTTTAATCAACATGCATACTCATTCTCTATATTCTCATCTAAATTTCTTTCATATACACAAGGGTAGGCTCTTTTGTCACTTAAATTTTCAAGGAAAAGATTATCACACCAAATATTTAAAACACTTCCTTGTCATTCAAATCAATTTCAGTAGGCAAATTAAGAAAGAATACATGGCATTATCATTACTGGTATTTCAGTATCATTTCTAAAATATTCAAAGATAATTATTCTGTAGGTTTAAAAAAGGATGAATATGTTTTTGAAAGCCATGCCAGACAAATCAAACTTTGGAAAAGAAATACAAATACTTTATGAAGTGGCCAAATTACTAAAAATGCATTAATACATTTTCAATCATAACAAAAGCAATGGAAGAAACGTGTTTAGGACAAAAGATTATGTACATAAAAATTAGAGTAACAAGCTCTTTGTAAATACTTCCAATGACAAGGCCAGGATTGCTGATAGGTTGCACTTCTCCATGGTTAAGGAATAGCCCATGTTCTGCCCAAAACGGGCAACCTATGAACTCTAGGACATTCTGATAAGAATGTCTTTGAAAACCTGAGAATAAGGTCATACCAGGACACTAGAGAATTCATGCTAACAGTAAGATTAATGGTGAATGTCAGTTGTTGAGTGTCTATGTCCAGCTGTTGTGGGTGCAACTTCTACATGGACTGTACAGTCACAAGCTGACATCACTCATACAGACAATCTATGTTTATGTGATCGAGGATTGGCCAAGCTTACCTGGTTGATGACACTTTGCACATGTGGTCACACAGCCAGATGAGAGAAGTATGCTCAGTGTAAGCAACTCCATGGGAAGAGGACGACTGGAAACTTCAGCCTGGTTTCTGCTAGACTCCTGCCCAGGCTCTTGATCCACTGGCTAAATCTCATGTGTGTTCTTATGTTATAACACATTGTAAGTATCACTGCAAAGTCCTGTCCAAGTTCTTAAGGGACTTAAGGCGTCATTGAACCTTCTGGCACTGAGGTAGTCAACGAGACCCATGAAGGAATAATGGGCTACATAGACAGACTTTACATGACACTAGCAGCATGGGAACGAATTACTAAGTATGCGTATGGGAGTCTCATTTGAACTCCCTGAAAATAGCCTGGCATCTTCAAAGAAATGTACAGTGCTAACCTTGAGTCCCCCCACCTCCAACAAACTCCCACTTTCTACAAACTGCCATCTTGCTGTAGAGAAAAATCAGCTTCCGGAACAAAGCCAAGTCAGCAAGTTTAGAAGAGATATCTCTAGTATAACGGCATGTGGAAGCCTGATATTGAAAAATTGAGTTTTATAAATCAAAGAAGCCAAACACTTGGTGCAGGCTTTGGCTAAGGGAATGTTTCTAAGCCTCTTTCACCTGCCTGTGCGAGCGAGACCTGCCAGAGTGGCAACTCTCTCAAAATACACTTTTGGTGCATTACCACTGCAGTGCTTCCTATTGCTCAGTTGAGCAATGCAGCACTTCCCTCAAAACAATTTTGGGTCTAATGCCTTTGCAAGATTGTCTAATACCCCACTGTAGAATATGGCGCTTCTTGGCAATTAGGGTTTGGCCGTTTAAGGCTTTGACCAAACTCTCATGTGAGAGATGGTGTTGCTTTCACCATTTAGAGCATACATGTTTTGTGGGATATGTGGATTCCATGCTACTTCCTGACTCAATGGTAACAATGAACATTAGGGCAAAATGGCATTTTGTACAAAGATGGTTCAAGTTTACCATAGAAGAATTACTGTAAGAAAGAAGGTCACTCTCAACACTTGAATTGAGACCACAAGGGATGCACATTCCACCCACCTTTCACCCCCGAGGAGGGCTATGATTCTCCCTTAAAGGAGGTGCACCAGAACAGAGTTACCAGGGGATAGCACCTCTGTGAATCAAATAAAATTTACGGCTCCCACACCCATGCACTGTATAGGTAGGCAGACAGAAAGAATCACCATTTGGCCAAGGGGATGTCGTAAAATTGAGTTGCCAGCCATGAGAAAAGTCTGCCTCCCATAACCTAGCCCTGTGTACATAAGAAGGCTGAATGAACACCCCCTTGGTCAAGGAGAGACTCTAAAATAGAGTTGTCTGTGACGAGAAAAGTCAGCCTTCCACCGCCATGCCCTGTGTTCATTGGAAGACAGGCTGGAATCTATCTTCTGCAAGGCAATACCCTAATATTGAGTAGAAAGCCATGAAAAAGGTCTGCCTACCACCTCAATCCTCTGTGCACATTGGAAGACCAAATGGACCCACTAATGGCCAAGGGGACATCATAAAATTGAGGTGGCAACAATGAGAAGGTGAACCGTAGACCCCAAAGCCCTACATAGGTGGGCAGACAGAAGGATTCCCCTCATGGACAAGAAGACAACATTAATTTGATTTGCCAGCCATGAGAAAAGTCTGCCTCCCATTCCCCAAAACTGAGTACATCAAAAGACTGAATGGACAATGATAAAACCTAGGGGATACCATAAAATTGAGTTGACAACCACGAGAAAGGTCACCCTCCCACACCCATGCTCTGTGTACATCAAAAGACAGACTTGAACCTCTGGTGGGGAACAGAACACCCAAAACTTCAGTTGCTAATCATGAGAAAAGTCAGCCACCAACCACAATGCTCTGTGGACATCAGAAGACTTAGTGGAAAATCTCTTGGATAAGGGGGATACCTGAAATTGAACTGCCAGCCATGAGAAAAGTCAGCCTCTGAAAACCATGCTCTGTTCACACAGTAAGACTGATGGGACCCTATGGTGGCCAAAGTGATACCCTACAACTGAGAGTCAAGAAGGGCCTAAAGTAAAGCAAGGTGCTATCTCCTAAAATAGCCATGACCAGAAATGTCAGCCTGCTATCTCCGGAACATCTCCCCAGGTCCTTTAACCACCAGCTGAATAACATGTGTGTTCCTACAATGGAAGGAACTGCACATGTCACTGCAATGGCCTTCCCATGTTCTACTGGCATTTATGGCATCATTGATTACACAGGCACTAACATTCCAAAAGAGGACCATGAAGAAATGCTATGGCCGATGGACACAATTTACCTAACACAAGTCCTATGAGAAGGTATTACAAAGTAGGCAAGGTCATGTTGACACACCTGCAACAGGACCGCCTGGCGACTTAAAGAATGTCTACTGTGGTAGCTTGCGGTAACTGGACGCTAGAGAACATGTCACTGCAAAGCCTTTCCCAAGTTCTAACGGGACTTAAGGTATCATTAAAAATGCTGGCACTAAGGTACCAGAAGAGGACCAGGAAGAAAAGGTGTTCCACATGGACACAGTTACCTAACTTCTATAACAGGAATGAAATGGAAAGCATATAAGGTCAAGTCCCATGGTATCTCCCCACAGGAGCACTTGGCACCTTAAAGTAAATCTATAGTGCTAGCCCTGAGTCCCCTGTCAACGATCTGCCACTTTGCTCTGTAGAAAAACATTCCAGCCACCATGTCCAACCACCCCTCACCTTTTAGATGAACAGGCTTCATGTGCTTCATACTCGAGAAATCCCCTTTACAATTGAGGGCCTTGTTCTGTTCAAGAAAGTACACGATGCTGTATTTCTGCACCACAATGACACACTTCACCTAACCCCAGGAACAGGCAAATGAAATGCCTAGTGTGCAAGGGCAAGTTTCTTACCTCCAAAAGGACTGCCTGCTAAATTAAATTACATCCAGTCGGGGAGTAGCCTATGGTAACTGGATAGTAGTGCCCAGGTCACTGAAAAAGGCGTTTCCATGTTGTATTGGACTGAAGGCATCACTGAAAATGCTAGCACTAACATACCAGAAGAATAAAAGGACAAAAGTTGTTCCAAATGGACACAGTTTCCTAAATCTAGTAACACAGGAATGAAGTGGTAAGCCTATAATTTTAAGTTTCATGGCTCGGCGCCTGTGGCTCAACAGGCTAAGGTGCCAGCCATGTACACCTGAGCTGGCGGGTTCGAATCCAGCCTGGCCAGCCAAACAACAATGACGGCTGCAACCAAAAAATGGCCGGGCATTGTTGTGGGCACCTGTGGTCCCGGCTACTTGGGAGGCAGAGGCAAGAGACTCGCTTGAGCCCAGGAACTGGAGGTTGCTGTGAGCTGTGATGCCAAGGCACTCTATCCAGGGTGACAGCTCGAGGCTCTGTCTCAAAAAAAAAAAAAAATTAAGTCTCATGATACCTCACACAGGACCGCTTGACATCTAAAAGAAAACCTTCTGTGCTAGCCCTGAGTCGCCTGTCAACAATCTGCCATTTTCCTCCTGTGAAAAACATTCAGATCACCGTGCCCAGCCACTCTTCATCTTTTCAATGCATGTGCTCCTTGTGCCCCAGTCGCTCACATATCCCTTTTACAATTGATGGCCTTGCTGTGTTCAAGAATGTACACTCTGCTGTATTTCTGGACAGCAATGACACACTTCACCTAACTCCAGGAACATGGGAATGAATTACTTAGTGTGCGAGGTCTAGTTTTACACCTTTGAAAGGAGTGCCTGGGAACTTAAAATACATCTTGTGGGGGAATGGCCTATGATATCTGGATAGTAGTGTCCATATCACAGCACAGGCTTTTCCATGTTGTTCTGGGACTTAAGCCATCATTGGAAATGCTAGCACTAAGGTCCTGAAAGAAGAACAGGATGAAAAGTTGTTCCAAATTGACACAGTTACCTAAATCTAGTAACACAGGAATTAAATGATAAGCCTATAAGGTCAAGTCTGTTGACACCTCCCACAGGTCCACCTCGCATTATAAAGTAAAGCTATTATGCTAGCCCAGTGTTCCCTGTCAACGATCTGCATTATGTACTGCAGAATAACACTCGGGCCACCATGCCCAGTCATCCCTCACCTTTTGGGTGCATGTGCTTCTTGTGCCCCAATGGTTCTGCTTGCACAATTTAGTGCAAAATACTAAAAGTTTTAGTGGGATTTGTGGATTCCCTGCTACTTCCTAGATCCATGGAAATATTTTTCCCTAAACAAAACGGCAATTTCTACAAAGAAAGCTCACAGTTACCATAGAAGATTTATTTCAAAATGGGAAGTCACTCAGAACACTTGAACTGAGGCCATAGTAGATGCATGTTCCGCCATCCCCCCACCCCCGAGTAGTGAGAATGAAGGCTTGAAATAACCACAATAGCAGTAGTGGCTGCATACTGCTGTGGGCTCTGATTCTTCCTTAAAGGAGGTGCACCTGTACCAAGGGACCAGGGGACAGCACGTCTGTGAAACAAATAAAACAGACACCTTCCAACCCCATGCATGTATAGGTAGGTAGACAGCGGGATCCTGTCATGGCCAAGGAGATACCGTAAAATTGATTTGCCAAACATGATTGTAAGAGGGTCTTTATCTACTGTGCTAGCTGTGAGTCCCTTGTCAACAATCTGCCATGTTCCTCTGGAGAAAAACGCTCGGGCCACCATACCCAGCCACCCCTCACCTTTTGGCTGCATGTGCTTCTTGTGCCCCAATGGTGGATACATCCCTTTTACAATTGATGGCTTTGCTGTTTTCAGGAAAGCAGACTCTGCTATACTTCTGGACTGCAATGACACACTTCACCTAACTCCAGGAACATGTGAATGAATTACCTGGTGTGCAAGGGTAAGTTTTACACCTTCGAAAGGACTGCCTGGTAACTTAAAGTACATCTTGTGGGGTACTAACCCATGGAAACTGGATCGCAGTGTCCGGGTCACTGCAAAGGCCTTTTACATGTTCTACTGGGACTTAAGGCATCACTGAACCTACTGGTACTGAGGTCGCCAGTGAGGCCCATTAAGAAGTGGTGGGCAACACGGACACACTTCGCCTGACACTAGTGCATGGGAATGAATTACTAAGTATGGGAATGGGAGTCCCATCTCAACTAGGACCAGAGTATCGCATGGCATCTACAAGGAATAACGTCGTGATTTTCCTTTACGACTCAACTATATAGAAAGTTATTTCCATCCAGGAGTAGGTGAACAGCAAGTGAGTGATCATTGGTGTCATTTCAATTCCTATTTTGAAAAATAAATTTATAAAAATACTAACAAAAAAATTGTAGAAAGCTACACTTGAGGCCTGACCACCCACCTCACACTTTCCACAAACTGCCATCTTGCTATAGGGAAATACCAGGTTCTGGAACAAACTCCCGTTAGCAAATTTAGAAGAGCTATCTCCAATATAAAAGCATGTGGAAGCTGCATATTGAAAAATTGAGTTTCATAAATTAAAAAGCCAACATGCTTAAGTACCACATCACACTTGGTGCAGGCTTTGGCTCAGGCAAAGTTTCTAAGCCTCTTTCACCTGGCTTGCCGAGCGAGAACTGCGAGGATGGCAATGCTCTAACAATAGTCTTTTGGTGACTTGCCAGTACAGAATTCCCATTGCTCAATTGAGTAATGGCAGCACATCCCTCAAAACCATTTTGGGTCTAATGCATTTGCAAGCTCCTCCAATACTCCACTTTAGAATTTGCACCTTCTTGGAAATTAGGGTTTGGCCGCTTAAGGCTTGGGCCAAACTCTCATGTGACAAGACGGTGTTGCTTGCACCATTTAGTGCTAGACAGGGTTTGTGGGATTTGTGGATTCCATGCTACAACCTGGCTCTGTGGAAACGTTTTTCCCTGGACAAAATGGCAATTTCTACAAAGAAAGCTCATGGTTACCATAGAAGATTTACTTCAAGATGGGAGGTCACTCAGAACACTGATCTGAGGTCATGGTGGAAGCATATTCCACCATCTCCCCACCGCCGAGTAGTGAAAATAAAGGCTTGAAATAACCACAATAGCAGTAGTGGCTGCATACTGCTGTGGGCTCTGATTCTTCCTTAAAGGAGGTGGTCCTGCACAGAGGGACTGGGGGACAGCATGTCTATGACCAAATAAAATCGATGCCTCCCAACCCCATGCCCAGTATAGGTCGGCAGATAGCAAGACCCCCTCATGCCAAGGGGATACCGTAAAAATGATTTGCCCCCCATGAGAAAAGTCCGTCTCCCATCCCGATGTCCTGTGCACATTGAAAGACTAAATGCACACCCCACAACTGACTTGCCAGCCATGAGAAAAGTCCGCCTCCCATTCCCATGTCCTGTGCACATCGGAAGACTGAATGGACACCCTACAATTGAGTTGCCAGTCATGACAAAAGTCAGTCTCCCACCTCCATACCCTGTGTACATCAGAAGACTAATTGCAGACCCTCATTCCCCAAGGGGATACCCAAAAATTGAGTTGTCAGGCCTGAGAAAAGTCAGCCTCCCAACCCCATGGTGGCCAAGGTGATACTCTACAACTGAGAATCAAGAAGGGCCTAAAGCAAAGCAAGGCACCGTCTCCAAAATAGCCATGACTAGAAATGTCAGCCTGCTATCACAGGGACATCTCCCAAGATCCTTTAACCACCAGCTGAATGCCATGTGTGTTCCTACAATGGAAGGCACTGCACATGTACTGCAAAGGCCTTTCCATGTTCTACTGGTATTTATGGCATCACTGATTATGCAGGTCCACAAAAGAGGACCATGAAGAAATGCTGTGGCCGATGGACACAATTTACCTAACACAAGTCCTATGAGAAGGTATTACAAAGTAGGCAAGGGCGTGTTGACACAGCTGCAACAGGATCACCTGGCAACTTAAAGAATGTCTACTGTGGTAGCTTGCGGTAACTGGACCCTAGAGAACATGTCACTGCAAAGGCTTTCCCAAGTTCTAACGGGACTTAAGGCATCATTAGAAACGCTGGCACTAAGGTACCAGAAGAGGACCAGGAAGAAAACGTGTTCCATATGGACACAGTTACCTAACTTCTATAACAGGAATGAAATGGAAAGCATATAAGGTCAAGTCTCATGATATCTCCCCACAGGAGCGCTTGGCACCTTAAAGTAAATCTACAGTGCTACCCCTGAGTCCCCTGCCAATGATCTGCATTTTGCTCTGCAGAATAACACTCGGGCCACCATGCCCAGTCACCCTTCACCTTTTGGCTGCATGTGCTTCTTGTGCTCCAATGGTCGACACATCCCTTTTACAATTGATGCCCTTGCTGTCTTCAAGAAAGTAGACTCTACGTTATTTCAGGACTGCAATGACACACTTCACCTAACTCCAGAAACATGTGAATGAATTACCTACTGTGCAAGGTTAAGTTTTACACCTCCCAAAGGACTGCCTGGTGACTTAAAGTACACCTTGTGGGGAAGTAACCTGTGGTAACTGAATCAGAATGACCTTGTCACCGCAGAGGCCTTTACCTGTTCTAATGGGACTTAAGGCATCATTGAACCTGCTGGCACTGAGGTCCCCAACGACACCCATGAAGAATGGTGGGCCACACAGAAACACCTTACTTGACACCAGTAGCATGGGAATGAATTACTAAGTACGGATATGGGAGAACCATCTCAACTAGGCCCTGAGCATCACTCGGCATCTTCAAAGAGTAATGTCGTTATTTTCTGTTATGACTCAACTATATAGAAGGCTATTTCCATCCAGAAGTAGGTGAAAAACAGGTGATTGATCTTTGGTGTTACTGCAATTTGTTATTTTTAAAAATAAATTTATAAAAATACTAACAAAAAAAGTAGCATGCTACCCTTGAGGCCTGACCCCCCACATCCCACTTTCCACAAACTGCCATCTTGTTAGAGATACAGCAGGTTCTGGAACAAACTCCCATCAGCACATTTAGAAGAGATATCTCCAACATAAAAGCACGTGGAAGCCGCATATTGAAAAACTGAGTTTCGTAAAACAAGGAAGCCAACATGCTTATGTATCACATCACACTTGGTGCAGTCTTTGGCTGAGGGAACGTTTCTAAGCCTCTTTCACCTGCCTTGCATGAGCGAGACCTGCCAGGGTGGCAACTCTCTCACAATAGTCTTTTGGTAACTTACCACTACAGAATTCCTATTGCTCAGTTGAGCAATGTGGTACTTCCCTCAAAACCATTTTGGGTCTAATGCCTTTGCAAATGCCTCCAATACCCCACTTTAGAATATGGAGCTTCATGGCAATTAGGGTTTGGCTGTTTAACGCTTGGGCCAAACTCTCATGTGACAAGACAGTGTTCCTTGCACCATTTAGTGCAATACAGGTTTTGTGGGATTTGTGGAGCCCATGCTCTTTCCCGGCTCTGTGGAACCAACGTTTTTCCCTGGACAAAATGGCAGTTTCTACCAAGAAAGCTCACAGTTACCATAGAAGATTTATTTCAAGATGGGAGGTCACTTAGAACACTTGAACTGAGGCCACGATGGAAGCATTTTCCACCATCGCCCCACCCCCAAGTAGTGAGAATGAAGGCTTAAAATAACTACAAATATAGGAGTAGTGGCTGCATACTGCTGTGGGCTCTGATTCTTCCTTAAAGGTGGTGCACCTGCACAGAGGGACCAGGGGACAACCCGTATATGAACCAAATAAAATCGACGCCTTCCAACCCCATGCCTTGTATAGGTGGGCAGACAGCAGGATCCTGTCATGGCCAAGAGGATACCGTAAAATTGACTTGCCAGCCATGAGAAAAGTTCGCCTCCCATCCCCATGCCCTGTGCACATCAGAAGACTGAATGGAAACCCTCATGGCCCGAAGGGTACCCTGAAATTGAGTTGCCAGCCATGAGAAACGTCAACCTCCTACCCTAATGCGTTGTGTACATCGGAAGACTGACTGCACCCATTGTTCCCCAAGAGGATACCTGAAAATTGACTTGCCGGCCAGGAGAAAAGACAACATCCCAAATTCATGCCCTGTTTACATATTAAGAATGACTGCAGACCCTTCTGCCCAAAGGGATACCCCAAAATTGAGTTGCCAGCCATGAGAAAAGTCAACCTCCCAACCCCATGCTTTGTGTGCATCGAAAGACTCCTGGGACCCCATAGTGGCCAAGGCGATACCCTACAACTGAGAATCAAGAAGGGCCTAAAGCAAAGCAAGGGGCCGTCTCCAAAAATAGCCATGACCAAAAACGTCAGCCTGCTATCTCCAGGACATCTCCCTAGATCCTTTAACCACCAGCTGAATGCCATGTATGTTCCTTCAACGGAAGGGACTGCACATGTCACGGCAAAGGCCTTTCAGTGTTCTACTGGCATTTATGGCATCACTGATCCAGCACTAACGTCCCAAAAGAGGACCATGAAGAAATGTTGTGGCCGACGGACACAATTTACCTAACACAAGTCCTATGAGAAGGTATTACAAAGTAGGCAAGGACGTGT
>CAUYON010089501.1:0-12576 GCA_963573935.1 Arctocebus calabarensis | reverse complement strand
AGAGTATCAATGTCTTTATATAGTGATCAAGAAAATACTATGAAGGGTATCTCTAACTACGATCAAAATATTTCTGATTGTATATGAAGCACATTCTGCTCTATGATTGCACCAATGTACACAATTATGATTTAATAAAATTATTTTTAAAAAAAGCGAAGTAAAGAAATTTTAGATTTAATCTTAATGATTTAACATCTGGATTTAACAGACATCTACAGAACATTTCATCCTAATAAAATTGAATACACATTCTTCCCATCAGCTCATGGACCATACTCCAAAATTGATCACATCTTAGGTCACAAGTCTAACCTCAGCAAATTTAAAAGAATAGAAATTATTCCTTGCATCTTGTCGGACCAACATGGAATAAAATTTGTACTAAATAATAACAGGAATTTGCATACTCAAAGAAAAACATGAAAGCTAAATAACCTTATGCTGGAAGACAGATGGGTCATAGACAAGATGAAGAAGGAAATCACTAAATTTTTGGAACAAAATGACAATGAAGACACAAATTATCAAAACCTCTGGGATACTGCAAAGGCAGTCCTAACAGGGAAATTTATAGCACTGCAAGCCTTCCTCAAGAGAACGTAAAGAGAGGAAGTTAACAACTTAATGGGACATCTCAAACAACTGGAAAAGGAAGAACATTCTAACCCCAAACCCAGCAGAAGAAAAGAAATAACCAAAATCAGGGCAGAATTGGATAACAGTTTATGGACTTTCGAATATTAAACCAACCCTGCATCCCTGGGATGAAACTTACTTGATCATGATGTTTGATGTCTTTAATGATAAACTGTAATCTGGCCCAGATTTTGTTGAGAATTTTTGCATCAATATTCATTAGTGAAATTGATCTGAAATTCTCCTTTTTACTTGGGTCTTTACCTGGTTTGGGTATCAGGGCGATATTTGCTTCATAGAATGTATTGGGGGAGATTCCTTCCACCTCAATTTTGTGGAATTATTTTAGTAACATAGGAATAAGCTCTTCTTTGAAAGTTTGATAAAATTCTGGTGTGAAGCCATCTGGACCAGGGCATTTTTTTGTTGGGAGTTTTTTATTGTTTCTTTGATCTCAGTGCTTGAAATTGGTCTGTTCAGGAGATCTATTTCATCTGGGCTAAGTCTAGGGAGAGGGTATGATTCCAAATATTGATCCATTTCCTTCACATTGTCAAATTTTGGGGCATAAAGTTTCTGGTAATCTTTACCAGAAAGATTTACAATCTTTTGTAAACTAAATCTTTACAAGATTTATTTAACAATAGATGTAATCTATTGTTGATACTTTCTGGTAGTATTCAGAGATAATATCTTGTATTTCTGTAGCATCAGTTGTTATTTCCCCTTTATCATTTCTGATTGAGGTTACTAGAGATTTTATCTTTTTATTTCTAGTTAATCTGGCCAAAGGCTTATCTATTTTATTTATTTTTTCAAAAAGCCAACTCTTTGTTTCATTAATTTTCTGAATAATTCTTTTGTTTTCAATTTCATTGATCTCTGATTTAATTATGGATATTTCTCTTCTTCTCCTGGGTTTAGGTTTATATTGTTCCTCTTTTCCCAATTCCATCAGATGGCTTGTGAGTTTGTTAACATGCTCTCTTTCTGTTTTTCTCATGTAGGCTTCTAAAGCAATAAATTTTCATCTCAGGACAGCTTTGCTGTTTCCCATAGATTTTGGTAGTTTGTGTCTTCATTGTTGTTATACTCAAGGAAGTTATTGATTTCCTTTTTTATTTCTTCCTGCACCCAAGTGTCATTCAACATAAGGTTGTTTAATTTCCATGCCTTTGTGTGAAGTTGAGCATTTTTGTTGGAGTTGAGTTCCACTTTTAGTGCCTTGTAGTCTGAAAAGATGCAAGGTAGAATTTCAATTCTTTTGAAACTACTGGGGTTTATTTTGTGTCCTAGGTTAAGATCAATTTTTGAGAATGTTCCATAGGACAATGAGAAGAATGTTTATTCTATATCTTTGGGATGGAGCGTTCTATATACATCTATCAAGCACAGTTGTTCCAAAGTCTTATTTAAATCTCTAATATCTTTATTTAATTTCTGTCTAGAGGATCTGTCCATCTCCTAGAGAGGGGTATTAAAGTCCCCTGCTATTATGGTGTTATAGGATATCATATTGCTCAGACTAAGCAAGATCTGTTTCAAGAATCTGGGAGCATTTAAATTAGGTGCATAAATATTTAAAATTGAAATGTCTTCTTGTATTTTTCCCTTAACCAATATGAAGTGGCCATCATTATCTTTTTTAACTTAGTTGCTTTAAATCCACATGTATCTGAGAATAAGATTGCAACCCCTCTTTTCTTCTGAGTTCCATTTGCCTGAAAAATTGACTTCCAACCCTTAAATCTGAGTTTTAATTTGTCTTTTGATGTGAGGTGTTTTTCCTGCAAATAAACAGCAAATAGATGGCTTGTGTTTTTATTCCAATTAGCAAATCTTAATCCAATTAGCAAATCTAATCTTCTTCAATGGGGAATTCAAGCCATTGACATTTATTGAGATAATTGATAAGTGTGGTAGTGTTCTAGTCATTGTATTTTGTGAAAGTCCATTGGTTAGTTTTGTCTTATGCATCATTGGGGAAACTAGGTTCTTTCCCATATTTTCTGGGTGTTTACTTTGCTGAAGGTCCATTGTAATGGTCAGTATAGAGGACAGGTTGAAATTTTTCCAGTAAAACTGGTCTTGTTATGACAAATTTCCTCAATGTTTGCATATCAATGAAAGATTTAATTTCTCCATCAATTTTAAAGCTTAGCTTGGCAGGGCATAGAATTCTGGGCTACAAATTGTTAAGTTTAAGTAGGTTAAAGATAGGTGACCATGGTCTTCTGGCTGGAAAAGTTTCATTAGAGAATTTTGTGGTCACCCTGATAGGTTTGCCCTTGTAGTCACTTGGCACTTACTTCTGGTAGCTTGCAAGATCTTTTCTTTTGTTTTGACTTTAGATAAATTCATCACAATGTGCCTTGGAGAAGTTCTTTTTGAGTTGAGGCAACCAAGGGACTGATATCCCTCTGAAAGGAGTATGTCAGAATCTTTGGTGATATTTGGGAAATTTTCATTTATAATATTCTCTAGAATGGCTTCCATTCCTCTGGGGAATTCTTCTTCCCCTTCAGGGATACCTATAACTCGTATGTTTGAACGCTTTGTAAAGTCTCATAATTCTGTCAGTGAATCTTCTCTCTCTTCTTTTCAGCCTCTTTAATTATCTGAGTTGTCTCAAGAACCTTATCCTCTACCTCTGGGATTCTTTCTTCTGCATGATGTAATCTGTTGTTCATACTTTCTATGCACTCTACCAAGGATGACAAAGTAAAAACTCTGTCATAAAATAAAATAAAAAGTGATTGCTCCCATGGAGAGAGTGAAGTAGGGTTGGAGACTGGAGTGCTTGGGTAGGTGTGGGTGCTGAAGAGAACATTGAATAAAGATGTGAGCAAGATGAGGACTGAGTCAAGAAGACCTCAGAGAAAGAAAAAAAAAAGACCTTAGGGGAAGACTTTTCAGGAGCAAAAAGGCAGAAGAATAGCTCCAAAGATACCTGTGCCCTAACCCTGGGTTTTGAGAATATTATGTTATGTTACATGGAAAAAGACCCCCATGCACATGTGATTAAGGTTAGCTCCTGGGTTGCCTGGAAGTGCCCAGTCTGAATCCAGGCACCCTTGAAGCAGAGAACTTTCTCGGGCTGGAGTGCGAGGGATGCAGCAGAAGGAGAAGCCAGAGAGGTCCCAAGTGCAAGAAGGACTGGTCTCACTGTGTTGCTGGCTTTAAGAGGGACAGGACCACATGCAAAGACCAGACAGAGGTCTTCAGGAGCTAAGAGCACCCCCTGCACCCAGCTGGCAGCTGGCAAGAAGGTGTACATCAGTCTTACTACTGAGAGGAGCTGGATTTGGCCAACAGCTGAACGGACAGACTCTTCCTGGTGCCAAGAGACAAGTCCAGCTGGCCAACATGTGATTGCAGCCTAGTGAGCCTGGAGAGAGGAGCCAGTTGCATGCCCAGGCTTCTGGGTGAGAAAATGTATCTGTGCTGTTCAAACCACTAAGTTAGTGGCAATTTATACTGCAGGGATAGGAAACCAACACAGAAGAAGGACCAGCCCAAAGACCCCACAGCAAAGTCCATGCACACCTGGCAGGTTCTGGGAGCATCTGAAAGGCAGCAGGCCTGGGGCGCAGCAAGCAAGGAGTTGGGGTGTCAGGAGATGCCAGGCTGCCAAGGAGTGGGCTGGTTGCCAGCCTGTATGTAGTTGCCATAAGGATTTTGGGTTTTACTCTGAAAAAAACACAGCTGATGTGATTTATAGCTTTGAAGGCTCACCCAAGCTGTGTGTTTAGACTGGGTCACAGAGAAGTGAGTGTGGAAGCAGGAAGTCCAATCAGCAGGGACTATTGCAACAATTTAGAAAAATGCTACAGTCTTTATATTTAAAAATGTGTGTGGATGGTATGATAAGATGCCTGATTTACTCCAGGGGGTTCTATAGGAGAAACAAGGCTGGCTTGGTTCTGATACACGGAAGCTGGGTGATGGGGACACTGGGTCCATTATGCTCTTCCTTATGCTTTCGTATATGTTTGAAAATCTCCACAATTAAAAATATTTTTAAAGCAAAAAACCCAAAAAGTTCTGTAATTGACTGCTTCAGTTCCTTCAGCTCTGCTGTATCCTTTTTATATTCTTCGTACCATTCATCTCTTATTTGATGCTGTTTTAGAATTTCCTTTTGGTTATTATCCACTTTCTCAGCAATTTCCTTTATTGTTATCATTATCTGTATTTTAAATTCCCCTTTTGTCATTTCTAACATTTCTTTATAGGAGGAATCTTCTGTGGTAGCTATCCCATAATCCCTAGCAGGGGTTACTCTGGCCTAGGATTTCATGTTGCCAGGATTTTTCTGCTGATTCTTCTTCATGAGTGCTTTCTTGTATCTGTTTCCCTACCCTAATTTTCCTTTCACTTCTTCTTGCTCTTTAAGTTACTATAGCACTGCCCTAAAGTTTTAATGAGTCCTTCTGATACGAGAAAGATGAAAAAATTGAAGAGCAAGAAGGGAAAAAAGATTTCAAGAAGAGAAAAGAGAGAGAGAGAGAGAGAAATAAAAGGGGATAAGTTAAAGGAAATATTGACAAAAAGAAGAAAGGCAGTGAAAGAGAGAAATAGAAGAAATATAGGTATGTAGTAGGGTACTGAGGCCCAACCTTAAAGATAAGCAACCTTCAGGGGTGCTGGGTTGGGCAGTTCCCTTGAGGACAATAATTCTTTGCCAGCCTGCTCAGACACAATACCTCACCTCCACCAGGTAGAGAGGAAAGGTAAAAATACTGTGACTTGAACCAAAACAAAAAACAAACAAACAAAAAAAAAAGCAAAAACACTTATGGGATAAAATTGGGGGGGGGTGATGTAATAGGGACAAAAACACTAGCAAAAATGAAATTCTAATTGTTGAAGAAGGCAAAAATGGAAGATTGTATCTAAACTAGAATGGTGAAAAAAGAAAAAAGAAAAAAATGCCAAGAAAAAATGTTGAAATTAAAAAAAAAAAACCCACAACCAAGAAACCAAACAAGATATATATATCTTGCTAAGTATTGACCGGGCAACAGGTGATCTTCTGAGGTATGAGATGTTAATCACAAAGTTGATACAGCTGTACGAGATGGGGACAGGAGTCCCCTGCTGATTACTCAGACCCTGCAGGCTTGGAAGCCCAAATAACTCCTCAGCCCACTCAAGACACTCCAAGCCACAACCTTGGCCAAGAAGAAGCTTTCCAGGGAAAGCACTTATCCCTGGGATCTCTCCTGTTGTGGCTGCCTGCTTATCCAGTGCTCCACGTCCAGTTGGTTATATTTTCTTATATTGTAGTTTGCCCTTTTTATATCAATTTGGTAAGAGGAAAGAAGATGCTTAAACTTCACGTCTTAATGCAAGTTATTCAATTTATTTGAATTTAATTTTTCCTTATAAAACCCACACTCATTCATTGGAGTCATGTTTGTCTGCTTAAAAGTTTGGTAACAATTTGGCAATTTTCTCATTTTTGAGATTATTATTCTCTTAAAGTGCCAGTATTTTAAAATAGCATTTTTGTAATTGTATATGTTTTTGTGATGGAGTGCTGTTTTATTATACAATTTTGACTTGGATTCTTTCCATTTGCATTTATTTATGTAATTTCAGGAGGAATACTGAACATCTGAGCCCTGGATGATACTAATAAACTAATAATTGCAGAGGTTTAAAAAGAACAGAGATTATCTCTTAGTACTACAAGAAACTCTATGCCTAGAAATTTGACAATGTGGAGGAAATGGATCAATACCTGGAATCAGATCCTCTCTCTAGACTTAATAAAAAAGAAATTAATCTCTTGAACAAGCCAATTTCAAACTCTGAGATCGAAGAAACAATAAGAAATCTCTCCCCCTTCCCCCCCAAAAATTTCCTGGTCCAGATGGGTTCACACCAGAATTCTATCAAACATTCAAAGAAGAGCTTACACCTGTACTGCAGAAATTATTCCCCCCAAATGAGAAGGACAGAATCTTCCCCAGCATGTTCTACAAAACAAACATCATGCTGATACCAAAACTAGGAAAAGACCCTACTAAAAAAGGACAAGTTCAGACCAATTTCACTAATTGGTGAATATATGCAAAAAATTCTTGATAAAATCCTAGTCAACAGACTACAGGTATACATTTAAAAAATCATACATCATGATCAAGTAGGTTTCATCTCAGGGATACAAGGCTGGTTTAACATATGCAAGTCCATAAATGTAATTCACCATATCAAGAGAAATAAAAACAAAGACCATATGATCTTCTCAATAGATTCACAAAAAAGCATTTGATAAAATTCAGCATTCTTTTCTAATTAGAACTCTGAAGAATATAGGCATAGATAGCACATTTTTTAAACTGATCAAAGCCATCTACTACAAACACACAGATAGTATTATACTGAACAGAGTAAAACCAAAAGCATTTCCACTTAGAACTGGAGGCAGATAAGGTTGTCCTCCATAGTCTCTACTATTCAACATAGTGCTGGAAGTTCTACCCAATATAATCAGACAAGAGAAGGAAATAAAGGGCATCCAAATGGGTGCTGTGGAGGTTAAACTCTCACTCTTTGCTGATATGATCTTATACTTAGAGAACCCCAAAGACACAACCATAAGATTCTCAAAAGTGATCAAAAAGTACAGTAATGTCTCATGATATAAAATAAATATCCACAAATCAGTAGCCTTTGTATATGCCAATAACAGCCAAGTTGAGAAGCTAGTCAAGGACACAATTCCCTTCATAGTAGCTGCCAAAGAAAAGAAAGAAAGAAAACAAATACGTAAGAATATACATAACAAAAGATGTGAAGGACCTCTAAAAAAAAATTATGAAACCCTAAGAAAATAAATAGCAGATGATATTAACAAATGGAATAACATACCATGCTCATAGCTGGGAAGAATCAACATTGTTAAAATATCTATACTTCCAAAAGCAATCTACAGATTCAGTGCCATAGCTATTAAAATAATAATATCATGCTTTTAAGATTTAGAAAAAAAAATTCTTCATTTTGTATGAAAACAGAAAAAAAAACACTGTATAGTCAAGGCAATTCTCAGTAACAGAAACAAGCTGGGGGCATCAGTTACCAGACTTTAGTCTACACTACAAAGCCATAGTGATCAAAACAGTATGGTTTGGCACAAAATTACAGACACAGACATTTGGAACTAAATAGAAAACCATGAGATGAAACTACATCTAACAGCCATCTAATCTTTGATAAACCAAACAAGAACATACACTGGGGAAAAGAATCCCTACTCTATAAATGGTTCTGGGAGAACTGGATAACCACATGTAAAAGTCTGAAAATGGACCTGCAACTCTCACCACTTACAGAAATTAATTCAAGATGAATAAAAGATTTAAATCTAAGGTATGAAACGATAAAAATCCCCTAAGGAAGTATGGGGAAAACACTTGACAATAACAGCCTGGGGAATGATTTTATGAAGAAGACTTCCATGGCAATTGCAACATTAACAAAAATAAATAAATGGGACTTAATTAAACTGAAAATCTTCTCCGCAGTTAAGGAGGTAACAACCAAAGAAAATAGACAACCTACAGAATGGGAAAAGATATTTGCATATTACCAATTGTACGAAGGCTTGATAACTAGGATCTACTGACAACTCAAATTAATCAACAAAAAAAGAACCAACAATCTGGGTGTCGCCTGTGGCTCAAAGGAGTAGGGTGCTTGCCCCATATACCAGAGGTGGCAGGTTCAAAGATGGCCCGGGCCAAAAGCAAACAAACAAATTTAAAAAAAAAAAAAGGGCCAACAATCCCATATATCTCTGGGCAAGAGCTATAAATAGAACCTTCTCTAAGGAAGACAGACGAATGGTTAACAAACATTTGAAAAAACGCACATCATCCCTAATCATCAGAAAAATGCAAAGCAAAACTACCCTGAGATATTACCTAACCCCAGTAAGATTGGCCCACATCACAACATCTCAAAGCTACAGATGCTGGCGTGGATGTGGAGAGAAGGGAACATTTGTACATTGCTGACGGGACTGCAAACTAATACAACCTTTTTGGAATAAAGTATGGAGAATCCTCAAAGAACTCAAACTAGACCTTTAATCCTGCAATCCTGTTACTAGGCATCTACCCAGAAGAAAAAAATCTTTTATCATAAGGACATTTGCACTAGACTATCACAGCTCAATTTACAATTGCCAAAATGTGGAAACAGTCTAAATGCCCATCAACTCAGGAAAAGATTAACAACCTGTAATACACACACACATGTATATATGATTGATATATATATATATATACACAGGTGGCATATAAATTTATCCACACAAACCAAGGAATACTATTCGGCCATTAAGAAAGATGAAGACTTTACATCTTTTTTATTAACCTGGATTGAGTTGGAACACAATATTCTTATCAATGCACCACAAGAATGGAGAAGCAAGAATCCAAAGTACTCTATTCCTTTTTTTTTCTTTTTTTTTTTTTGAGACAGAGCCTCAAGCTGTCACCCTGGATAGAGTGCTGTGGCATCACAGCTCACAGGAACCTCCAATTCCTGGGCTCAAGCGAGTCTCCTTCCTCCGCCTCCCAAGTAGCTAGAACTACAGACGCCCACCACAACACCTGGCCATATTTTGGTTGCAGCCATCATTGTTGATTGGCAGGCTGGGACTGGATTTGAACCCGCCAGCTCATGTGTACATGGCTGGCGCCTTAGCCCATTGAGCCACAGGCGCCGAACCCAAAGTATTCTATTCTAATATGAAGGCAGTAGATGAGATAAGATAGGGGGGCAGATAGGGGAATGAGCAATTGGGGAGAGGGGAGGAGGGAGGAGGGTGGGGGTCACCGTGTATGCCATACCTCTTGGGGGCAGGACACAATTATAAGAGTGACTTTACCTAACAAATGCAATCAGTGTAACCTGATTCCTTGTACCCTCAATGAATCCCAAACAGTAATAATTTAAAAAAGCTATAATCCCTTCCCCTACTTCTGTTCATTAGTCCTGTTTAGGACTAACCAAGCACAATGTCTTAACTAAAAGGCATTTTATGCAAGTCTTCAAGAATAATCTTGTTAAAAGGATTACTAACATTTCCTAGGTAGAAAAAAATGAAATAATTCTTGCAAAGTAACATTTTGATGAATTGAGTGTAAATGAATTAGAAACACACGGATTAAATTTCCCTTGAATACACATGGGTTTCAAAATTAAGGGAAATTAACTTCCCCAAATGTGCTTTCAATTTTGCCTAACCTCAAAAGTTTGATGCATGGTTTGAAATGGCTGGTCTGATGCAAGTTCTGCTTATCCTTACCATGGGTCCACCTGGGAAAATGTTTTATTTCTAATGCCTCTTGGCCTGCCAATGGCTTAATACTATCACCCACATTATATGTAGGACCTAGTCCATTATAATAAATATTACAATGGCAAAAAAATTCACATTTTAAATTGATCTTCCAGCCTAGGCAATGGCTGTCTGATTTTATCTAGGATTGTGTAGTATAAAAATTACAAACCAACCATTTACTTTACAAAACCTCTGAAAATGTTTGGGAGTTTTGATATCTTTGACAATAAGTATTCACTTATCTTTGATAATAAGTGATTCACGTTCTCTTAAGAAGGATATTAGAAATGACAAAAATCTAATTTTAGAAAGTATTTATTGAAGAGCAATCAGAAATTAAATCTCATTTATTTATTTTTATTGTTGCAATTGCCATGAATGTCTTCTTCATGACATCTTTCCCCAGGCCAATATCTTCAAGTGTTTTCCCCACACTTTGTTTGAAATTTTGAAAATCCTGCAAATTTCTAACCAATTTTTCACTCAACAACTTTAAAGTTCTTACATCACATTTTTTAGATAGATATTAACTTTCTATGTGATAGAAAACTTTAAGCATAAATAAGTGCCTGAAAGTCATTGGAATGAAGCATTACAACGACCACCTTCTTTTGTATTATGGAACAGTAGATGGTTCTGGGCCCAGTAAGTGCTTTCAGCATTTGTTTCCACAAAGAGCTCATTGGAACAACTGAGTTCCAGAAATTTAATCTGATCTTAGGTTCCTGGTCTTCCCTGCCTTGTTGCCTCCTCTATCAAGGCAGAAAATAATAATAATCATGGAGCTAACAGAAGCAGCAACAACAAAAAGTGGATTGGAGCCTCTCTCTTCTGGTTCCAAGTTCATTGCAGCTGGAAATAAACAAAAGACAGGGGTCCTGGTCACTGATCATGGTGTGAGGAAGTGTGGAGGGAAGGCAGGACAGACAGTGGTAACTGTGACTTAATCCTATGGGGAAACTCGGGGACACGCTTAAGATTTGGTCTCCCCAAGTTCCTGTCTGTCCTTGTTTGAGGCTGCTGTGGGTGGGGATAGGAGCTGAGTTCCTTCTTAGCACATCCACCTTGCCACACCTGGCCGTGGCAGAGACAGAATCTTCAGGCAAAAACAAGGGGTGGAGGGGGGTGTAGTGGGGGTAGAGGAGAGAGCTTTGGCAGTTTCAGACTGCAACTAAGCACACTGAGCTGGTCAGTGTCATGAGCAGGACCCTCACAGTGTCCACGACAGGAGACTTTCAGGGATTCATCGCTGATGTCCAGCTTTTCTTAACAGAGAATTTCAGCCACTCTGAACTTTGTGAGAGCAGTCACAAAGTCCTCCTTTTTTTTAGCTCCCTTGTATTAATAAAGAGGCATCACTCCTGTTCATTCAAATTTTTCTGAATTAACAGGCATTTTTTTCTGGCTTCATTTTTTTATTAAATCATAACTATGTACATTAATGTGTTTATGGAGTACAATGTGCTGATTTGATATGCAATGTGGAAAGCTTACGTCAAACTTGTTAATATAACCATCACCTCACTCTGGTTTCATTTGGAATGAATCATTCAAAGGATAGAGGCTCTGACTTTACCAGCAGTTTTTAAATTATCCTATAAGTTATGTCAGCCTCACCTTTCACCCTAACTTTGATACTGTGCATGTTGCAGAGGTGACAGGGTCACTTTGTGGTCCTGGTTTCCAGGTTGTCCTTTGTGAATAGACCCATCACTCCTCAGCATGCATGTGCCAGTCCAGATTCCCAGGCACCAGGCTCACTGGAAGTGGGGGCCGAACCCAAATAAATGCTCATGAGACCAGGCTTTAAGAACAAAAATATGTTATTGGTGCAGACCAAGAAAAAAGTATGGCCTGTTCGCATTTTCCTATCTCTGAGTCTCAGGACACTCTCACCACTGTGATGTGGCTCGTGACTGACACTGTTCCACAGGCTCTTCTGGGCCACCCCTCAGTTTGACTGCACAGGCTCACATATGCCGAGAAAGCTTCATAAACTAGAAACATTAATTTAAGTAACTATAAAAAGAGTCTGGACAGAGCTGCACTCCCCTGGTCTCCACCTGCCATCTGTGGGTTTCTGATTTAAACCAGAGAAGACAAACAACACATCAGATACAGACAGCACAGGAGAAAAATCAGTGATGCTTCTTTACAAAGAGAGACAGAGAAAGAAGTTGCCGGCTACCACTACTGGCCACCAGCTTGCTAATTCTTTCAGGCAGTGTGTCTCAGAAGGTGATCCTGAATCAGCAGCAGGGGCTTCATCTGAGGGCCTCTTGTTCCAAGTGCCTGTTCCTGGGTTCCATCTCAGACTATTGAACCAGAAAGTCTAAGGGTGAGTTACAGGCTTCTGTGTGCTAATTAACCTCCCAGGAGGCCATGTGGTTGCTCTGATTTGAGAGTCACTGCTTTTAACAAGAAAGAAGAAGTTGGGAGAGGAGCCAAGATGGCGGTCTGTAGCCAGCTTTCTGCAGACGCTCCTGTCCAGAAGGAGAGTTAAAGGACAGAAATTTAGCAAGAAAGCCAACGGTTTGGAGCTGAGCCAAGAGACAAGGTCGAGGAACGCACATCAA
>CAUYON010089499.1:0-25852 GCA_963573935.1 Arctocebus calabarensis | reverse complement strand
CCTTCCAAAAAGGTTGTATTAGTTTGCAGTCCCACCAGCAGTGTAAAAGTGTTCCTTTCTCCCCACATCTGCGCCAGCATCTGCAATCATGAGATTTTGTGATATAGGCCATTCTCACTGGAGTTAGATGGTATCTCAGGGTGGTTTTTAATTTGCATTTCTCTAATAATTAAGGATGATGAGCATTTTTTCAAGTGCTTACTGGCCATTTGTCTGTTGTCTTTAGAGAAGATTCTATTCATCTCTCTTCCCTATTGATGTATGGGATTGTTGGGGTTTTTTTCTTGTAGATTAATTGAAGTTATGTATAGATCCTGGATATTAAACTTTTGTCAGATTCAAATCCTTTCCCATTGGGTAGGTTGTTTATTTGCTTTGGTTGTTGTCCCCTTGGCTGTACAGAACCTTTTCAGTTTAATTAAGTCCCATTTGTTTATTGTTGCAGTTGTTGCTAATATTTTACTGAATGGAGTAAAACTAAAAGCTTTTCCTCTTAGAACTGGAACAAGACAAGGTTGTCCTCTGTCACCATTGCTATTCAACATAGTGCTGGAAGTTCTAGCCAATACAATTAGACAAGACAAGAAAATAAAGGGCATCCAGATGGGGGCAGAGGAGGTCAAACTCTTGCAATTTTTTTTTTCCAACTAAAAACTAGTGTTAGCCAGGAGTTGTGGGTGATGCCTATAGTTCCTAGCACTCTAGGAAGCTTAGGAAGGTGGATCCCTGGAGTTCAGAAGTTTGAGACTAGTCTGAGCAAGAGTGAGATGCCCATTTCTCCTCTCCATCAAAATCAGTGGGTTGTTGTGACAGGTGCTTGTAGTCCCAGCTACTAGGGGGGCTGAGGCAAGAGGATCTTCTGAGCCCAAGAGTTTGAGGTTGCTGTTATGCTGTAAACCCTGATACCATAGACCTCTACTCAGGCTGACAAATTGAGACTCTGCTTAAAAAAAAAAAAAATTAGGTGTTAAGGTTGTTTTCCAAATTTTTACTAAAGAATTCTAGGTTATAAAACTGAGTAAATCTTTAACATATTTATTCTCAGTTTCATTATTTATAAAACAGAGATGATGATAAATATCTGTGTTATTATATAAATCAGTTTTATTACAAAGATCAAATCTTATCTATAAACAAATAACATGGTAGACTGCAAACACTACTACATAAATTCTATTTATTCAAATAAAGTAGTAACAAGATGATCAGAGATCATAAATAAGTAATTTTGAAAGAAATTTTTCAATATTTATATAAAAACTGAAATTATAGTATGATTTCAGGAGGCATTTTAGTCAGCAATATTTTAATATATTAATATTTGTTGATCAACTTGAATAATTCTGCCTGAGAATTTATGTTTTCAGTTATAAAGTTATAAATTTAAAATTTAGTTTACTTTAAATGAATTTATGATCTTATTTAACATATTCTGGGCCACTTCAATATTCTAGGTAGTGGTGAATTAAATGAGTTAATGATATATTGACTTAAGAAGAATTTCCTGTTTTCTGTTTTGAGTGCTTTGCTGTTTTTGCAGTATGCCTATAATTTTACAAGAAAGTTGCATGGGAAAAATTATGGCAGTACGAGACTGTCCAAAATACCTTTGGAATAAGCTATCTACTTTGTAAATAATTACAATATTTTTTTCAAGAGGCAAATATTTAAAAGGAGAAGCAAGCAAAGGTATGTTGAAATCAATAATTAAAGATGAATTCTGTAGTTATAAAACTAGATAGATCCCTGGGCTACTGCTCAGAGTTACATTCATGTTTTCTTGTTGACTGATCGAAATCTAGAAAGAATATCTATAAAAATTAAAATTATTGGGTTTTAAACTTGGAAGTAAGCAATTTTCATTTTTAAAAGTACAGTGCCTTGGTGGCACCTGTGGCTCAAAGGAGTAGGGTGCCAGCCCCATATGCCAGAGGTGGCGGCTTTAAACCCATCCCTGGCCAAGAAACCACACACACACACACACACACACACAAAAGTACAGTTCCTTATTTATCCTTTTTGTTTTTAAATTTAGAAAAGCTAAAAATTTGATCTATGTAATTAAAGGCTTGTATTTTATACTTGAAAAAAATTTAACATTATTGTGATGTTTTAGTCTATACAGGATTGTAGTTATAACTTGGTCTCAGTGAACTTAACCATGAAATATCCCGTATTCTATTGCCTGATTTTTCCAGGGATTACATTCAGAACAGACAACACAGATATAAAACCACCTACCTACAACCAACTGATCTTTAACAAAGCAGACAACAACATATGCTGGAGAAAAGAGACCTTATTCAATAAATGGTTCTGGTAAAATTGGATAGCTACATGCGGGAGAATGAAATAGGATCCTGGTCTCTCACCATTTACAAAAATTAATTCAGCATGGGTAAAGGACCTCAAGGTAAGGCACAGAACCATAAACATTTTAGAAGAAAATGAAGGAAAAACTCTCTTAGATATAGGCCTAGACAAAGAATGAATGACTAAAAAACCAGAGGCAATTACTACCACAACAATAATAAATACAGGGGACTTGATTAAATTAAAAGGCTTCTGCACATCAAAGAAAATAATCAACAGAATAAATAGACAACCAACAGAGTGGGAGAAATTCACAAACTATTAATATATATTCTATAAAGGGCTAATATCCAGAATCAAAGAACTCAAGCAAATTATCAAGGAAATTTTAAAAAGCCCCATTCAAAAGCAAGCAAAAGATATGAACAGAAACCTTTGAAAAGAAGATAGACAAAATGGCCAACAAACATAGGAAAAAATGCTCAATATCTCTAGTCATTAGGGAAATATAAATTAAAACCACAATGAGATATTGCTTCACCCCTGTTAGAATAGTTTTAATTAAAGAGTCCCATAACATAGATGCTGGCTTGCATGCAGAAGGAAAGGAATCGTTATACATTGCTGGTGGGACTGAAGTTTAGTACAACCTCTATGGAAAACTGTAATGGAGATTCCTCAAGGAATTAAAGGTACATCTACCATTTGACCCACCAATCCCACTTCTGAGTATTTATCCAAAGGAAAAGAAATCATTTTATATAGTATTGAAAAGTCATCTTCACTTGAATGTGTATTGCAGCACAATTCACAATTGAAAGGATGTAGAATCAACCCGAGTGCCCATCACTTAACAAAATTAAGTTAAGAGGATTAACAAAATGTGGTATATGTATACCACAGAGTACTGCTCAGCCATCAAAGGATGAATTTTGTAGCAATTTGGATTGACCTGGGGACCATTATCCTAAGTGAAGTACCTAAAGAATGGGGAAAAAATACATTTTATGTCCTCTCTATCTCTCTATTAAATTGGCAGTAAATTACATGCACACATTTGCACAGATGATAATAAACTCATTGGGAAACAATGGTGGAGGGAAGAGCATGGAAAAAAGCTACCTAACACTTACAGTAAACAGTATTCAGGTGATAGGCACACATCTATTGTGACTCAAGTATTACAAAAGAAATCCATGTAACAGAAACATTTGTAACCCCTTTCATATTTTGAAACAAAAAAAATTTCCAGATTCCAAGAACTTTTAAAAACCTCCACATTTAGATACTTGGAATTTCATTGGCCTAGAATTTTATTTCTTGATTTTCTTCACTGAAAAATTCCTACTTTCCCTTTCCTTTGGATCCTTTATGCCGTGTCAGCCTGTCTGTGACACCTTCAGGGGTTCTTTACCCTTAGCCACGACTAATTTCTTTGTGGTCTGAGGTTCCTTCCCTTTTATTTTTAGCTAGGTTATAGCCTTTAGGAAGATCTGGGGGAAAGCAAACTGTTAGATTTAAAGTTAAAATTTGTACAGCCTGTTTTTCATAATCATGAATCAAATTTATGCAGATGCAGAAACATATAGTGTGAAATAAAGACTGATAAATCTTAATAGCCTTTCATTAATCAGATTTAGAGAGTACAAGTTGTTTTTGTTACATGAATGAATTGAACAGTAGAGAAACCTAAGTTTCCAGTATACCCATCACCTGAATAGTATACATTATAGCCAAAAGGTACTTTTTCATCTGGCAACTCTCTCCTACTCACTCACTGCTGCGTCTCCAGTGTCATTAAGTCATTCCTTATGATCATGATTACCTGCTGCTTATGTCTCACTTAGAAGGGAGAACAGGCCATATTCATCTGCTAAGATGTGTTGTCTCCACAATGGTTGCTCTGAAGAAAGATGGGCTCTTTCCATTAAGCTAGAGAAGTGTAAGACCTTCTAACTTTGGGCCTTAGAATGCACAATAGCTGTAACACGAGTCAAGGAAGAAACCTGTTGCTTCAGACTTCCCTGGAAAGAAGCCTTAATTAACCTTCCCTCCCTTCACAGAATCTGCCTCTTCCTTGGAAAATGAGCAGGCAGGCAGAGATCAGTCTTCCTGCTTGTTTCAATGATAGCCATAAGAGTACCCAGAATTTCCACTTTGAAACTTTCTAAGTAAAAATATCAATTCTTTTAAAAATCACAATTAAGAACAAACATTTAAACCATTAGCAAAGGTATCTATAGCCAACTATTGTTTTGAATTTCATGAGCTGTTCTGATCTCATCTATTTTAGAGGAAAGTATAGCAATTTAAAATAGTAAAAATTATTTTACTAAGTGGTATCTTTTGGATTTGTGAAAGTCTCAGAGGAATGGGATACTTCCAGGGAGTTTATAGCAAAACCTTTTCTTGTGCTGTATTTTTAAATTATTTATTTGCTTGTACATTTCCCCTGTAACCCGGGAGCTCCTTGAAGTCAATGAAATGGAATTAAAAACATGTGGACTTTGGTATGACTTGACCATGTGTTTAACTACTGGCTATGTGACCTAGGGCAAGTTATTTAACTTTTGAGCTTTGTTTTTGTTTAATCTGTAAAACATACTGGAAATTATTCTGCATGAGCCTGGCCATGTAGGAGACATGTGGTATGGGTTTATGAGTGAATTAATGGGATAATGAATTCATTAATGGTTCTTTGTATGATGGGATTTACAATGCTATTTATTTACTCTGTGTGATGGTGAGTATAAATGAACTACTTCAAAATGTAAAGTGTGCTTTGTAGAATCATATGATGGTAAACATGAAGATTTAGGAATAATTCCAGCTCAGTTAATCTCAATAGTGAAAGAAGAAGGGTATTCCAGAAACATCTGGTTCTGTGCATATTACGTTGTCTCAGGGGAGGGGTCCAGTGGGGAGGGGTGGAATTTCATCACAAGCTGTATGACAATATTTATTTCTCTCATATTGTATACATATTGTTAATTATTTCTCTCTAGTCTCTATATCCAAAGTAAGAATCAATTTTTCAACTAAATAATTCCCTTTTCAAAAGATGAGACTCTCACCCAAGGTGGCACTATTTTTTAAGGCCAACAGGGTCTCACACCTGACCTTTGTTACGTGGTGCTTTCCCACTAAACTTTATGTCAGGATTAGAAAGATGAGGCAAGGTTGCAGAAAGAATTAAAGTGGAATTGGGACAAAATGAACAGAATTTATTATGTTTAAAAGTAAATTTTGTTTTATTGGAAATTAATATATGCGATTATTCAATGTTTAGTGACCTAATGAGTCACAGGACAGAGGAATCAAGATACACAGGGTAACTGAGTATTTTATAGAGCTGGTGTCTGTGGGGTGGTTAATTAAAAAAAAAAATTAAAGTCTTAGGACTTACTTCAAGCCAGGAAGATTTGTTTGCTGACAGAGCTTGTGGAAAGCTCCTTACTTAAAAGGAGCTTCTTGTTCAGAGCAAGGAAAAGCAACTATAAAGACAAATATTGTCTGAGTGCAAAGCCTGTGGTCAAGTTCAGATGAATGAGCACACAACACTTTTGTAATCATAGGAAGGAAGAAGACAAAGCAGTTTTGTTCGAAAAGGAGAAAAAGGAAGTGTTTGTGGAAAGTTTATGAAATAGAATGAGAAACATTAATGAAGTTTTCTTTTTTTCTAAAAACGTGGGTTTAACTTGTTAATACAGAAATACAGAAAATATCCCCTTTTATCAGTTCCTTTCTGCTTCGTTGGCACACCTGGAGTAGTGTTTTAATAGTCAAGAACTTGGTGCTTCCTGGAATTACATCAAGAAGGGCAATGGCAGAGAGTACTCAAGACTTCGTCTGGATTGCATTATTTTGATAATATCATATTTTGTTACTGGGTGCCATATTTGGTGAGATGAGTGGCATACATTTTCTTATGTTTAGTTTTGCAGACACTCGCACAGTGCCAAGCATTTATCTGGATGGATATTCTCAAAAATATCTACTCTGAACCCTTCTTTCTATTTTGAAACTGTACCATACTAATTTTGATATATGTGAATTTGTGAAGACAATTAACTGAAACCAATTTGATTTTTAAATTATCTTATCTGAAATTATACTAGAAGAGCTGCCTTATTATTAAACATTAAACTTCACTATTTCTTTACATCCAATGATAAATTATATATTACTGAGAAAAAAAGTCATGGTTTTTTTTACATGATAAAATTAGATGAAATTTGAACTTTTATTCCTAAAAATAAAATGATTAGATTATAATAATTGTCTCATAAATTTTAGATAACATCCTCAAATGGCAAATCTGTCATTTTCTAATATATAGCACCCAAATCCTTCTTTGGAACAATTAGGAAGCTGAAACTCTGTTTTTTTCTTTCATATGTCATCTTGCATGCATGGCATGAAATTGAAAGAGTGCTGAATATGGTACTCTATGTTGGAAAGAGTGATGAAATGGAGATTAGAAGAATCATGGTCTATTCCTTTCTGGGTTAGACAGATAGCTAAAAGACTTTGAGCAAATCACTTAAGGTCGATGCTCTTTAATTACTTATGAAATGAAGGTGCTGTACTCAATGACCCACTCTGTGTTTAAAATCAAGTCATCCTTTATTACTTAGGCCAGATTCCCAGACATAAGACCCAGGAAACAGCGAGTAATCTCAGATGCCAAATAAAATATGTCACTATGATCTGCTGTGCCACTTTCTTTATTTCTTTTTAGTTTTTCTCTACTTATAATAATTTATTGGGCATTATGGCAAAGTGATACAGATCTTTGTCTCTTGCCTGTACTGTCTCAATAGACCCTGGCCTGTTTTTCTTTTGCTTCTTGAGTGTTGCTGATCTCCAACACCTCTTGGGCAAGGCAGCTGGTGTGAGCTACCTAAAACAGAAATTGTCATCATTATCCTCTTTCAAATGATTTCATAGTCCCACCCAAATACTTATCATGCTATTCAGCAGTCCTTTTCTGACTCTCTATCCTCAATTCTCTCTACCATCTTAGCACATGTCACTATTGCCTTGGTCTTGTTTACCCTGAATGTGCTGCTTTATACCTCTCTGAAGACACCTGTGATAATACATCTTGACATCTTTGTTCAAGTTGCTTTCACTCCCAGGCCTACCCTGCTTTTGTTGATGAATCTTAGTAAAGAATTTTCTTTTAGCATAATTCTACTCAACAAGACATTCCTACCCCTCTCCTCGTTCCATATTACCTCTTCAGAATGCAGGTGACTGCTCTGTGGGCCCACTGTTTTGTAATTGTGCCATAGCACCTATTTTATCAACATATATGTAATGATGTGCACCTGTATGTGACTATAACCCAATTTACATTTATTTTTAACTCATGAGGGGTATTACTGAGTGTGTCTGATATTTATATTAAATGCCATAAAAATTACCTTTGAGAAAGATATGCTACTCTTTAACTCATAGGTAGTTTTTGAATGTACCATGAATTTATTAATATTTTATTGACTGCATTTTTCATAAATTTGGAGGAAATGGTTTTGTGATTTAATATCAGAAACTGAAATCGATGGTTAAAATATACACGGAGTCTGTGCTAGATGTCTCGCACCTGTAATCCTAGCACTTTTCGAGACCACGAAGAGAGTATTGCATGAGGTCTGGAGTTTGAGCCCGGCCTGGGTGACAGTGAGAATTTGTCTCTACAAAAACTTAAAGAAAATAGTTATCTTGGCATGGTAGTGTATGCCTAGAGTTCCAGCTACATGAAAGACTCAGGCAGGAGGACCTGGTTGAGCCCAGGGTTTTGAGGTTGCAATGAGCTATGATGATATGACTGCATTTTAGCCTGGGCAACGAGTAACATGCTGTCTCCAAAAAGAAATGAACATAGACACATGTATCCATTGATATGAAGAACTCGTATGTCTCCTTTGTTTATCTCAATGAACAAATCATGTAAAACTTGAGATAAATTTAAAACTGTCCTAGCACAAGTTAACAAAAAGGATGATTTCTCCATGTGAAACTTTTTGAACTTTCACTATTAGCTGTTAATATAGGAGATCTAATCTTGGCTGAGACAATGTAAACACACATTAAAAAATGTTATGTATGTGATACATTTATAATAATAAATGTCTTCCCTGGTCTTCCATAGGATATAGTTTCACACTATCTTCCTGTATTTTTTCTTTGTTTTCTGTAAGCACTATTTTGTAGTTGTTATTAAAAACATTTTTTGTTGTTTTGGTAGTAGTATACATTTACCATAACTATTGAAAATAGAGGATTCAAGTTGAGAATTATTATGACTATATACACCAGCATTTAAAGAGTGAGAACAACAAATTAATACAAAACATCTCATTAAGTTTTAATTAGAGTTCATGTTGAAATAATATTTTGCATTTATATTTTATGTAAACATTTATTAACGACAATATTGCAACTCATTGTATTAGGATGCTGAAAATCAAGCATCAACACATAAACACATATACAAAGGAGCTGAACTTCTAAGGGCTAATGTTCCAAGAAGGGGGAGAAATTAAGGAAAATTTACTGCAATGTGGTAACTATTAGAGCACAAAAGAAGATGTGGAAATCTTTCTGTGGTAATTTTTTGGGAAGGATTTCTAAGGACATTGTAATTTACAGGGCACATAAAGAAAATAAGGCATCTCTAGTACAGGAAAGATAGAAAGATTTAAATGTAAGAAAATATTACATTCAACTCTTCCAGGGAAGAGGGTTTGTACTGGGGAGTGGTAGAACATTGAGGCAGAATAGCTGGTGATAGGTGAGTTTATGAAAAGCCTTGCTGCTATGATAAGAAGAATTCGAGCCTTATATAGTTTACAGAAAAAGGCAGACACTGAAAATTTTTCAATAAGGAGGAGATGGCTTAAATATACCTTTCAGAATGGGTAGAGACATGGCATTGCGTGGTAATTGAAGAAATGAAGGACAATCAGTATATACCTGTAATATAGGTATATATAGTCAAGTGAGTTTGATGAAAGTTTATTTTAAGACAGTGGTGATAAAAAACAAAAGAAGAACACATAAGGCATTTTTAAGAGATAAAAATAACCTTTAAAGATTCATTGATAGAGGAGGCTATAGAGTATAAGAAAATATATTAGCTTTGAACTAGGGAGACTTTGGATGTTAGTGCCTATGAAAAGAATGATATTGAAGAGAGAGGAATAATTTGGGTTTGGTTATACTCAATTTGGGATTCTTTTTTAAGGCATATGAGTTATCTTCTGCATAAAATTAGAAATCTGTCTGAATAGCTAATATTCTGTCTTAGATTAACAGAAAATCCACAATCTGTGGTTTAACCACATGGTGGCCTCATTTTCTTATATGCCAGTGATCCAGAGATGGGGACCTGCCTGTACTAATCCTCTGGCTAATAATCTTAGCACCCAAATCTTTTTCTTTAAGTTGATTTTATCCTCATGATCACAGGAGAGTCCATCTCTGTTCTACACTGGTGTTATAAGCAATATTAAGGAGTATAAAGAGAAAATGACAAAATCGGAAACGAAGTCTTGTGTATATTTTTGAACCCCCAGCTCATCATGGTGGAAGCTTTATACCAGGTGCCTGTGGACAAGAAGATGATGTTCCCTCTGTTCCAAGCTCTAGCCCAGGATGTCCCTATGCAGGACAGGCTAACTGCATTTTTCATCCTCCCATGTGCTAATGTTGCAAAAGCTAATTTTAGACAAGTGCCTGAGGTCCTGTTATGCACTTAGTCTGACTAGTGGGACAAAGACTCTATTCATGCTTTTTTTTTTTTTTTTTTGAGACAGTCTCAGTTTGTCACTCTTGGTAGAGGGCCGTGGTGTCATAGCTCAAATTCTTGATCTCAAGTGATTCTGTTGCCTCAGTCTCCCAAATAACTGAGACTATAAGTGTCCACCTCAGTGTCCAGCTTTTTTTTTTTTTTTTTTTTAGAGAGAGGGTCTCTCTCTTGCTCATGCTGGTCTTGAACTCTTGAACTCAGGTAATCCTACTGCCTTGGCTTCCCAGAGTGCTGGGATTATAGGCATGAGCCAGCCATCACACCCAGCCAACACATGGGGTTTGGTAAACCAAAAATAGCAGGGTACCAGTCATTCTTGTTGTACTTCACATTTAGGGTTTAGCTTTTATGTTACAAAATTCAAGCTCAGAATACCGAAGATTGTTACCCCAGTGCAGAATTCTTTTCTTGAACAAGGAATATCACTCTGACAAAATCAAACCACTTACTGGGCACAGTGGTTCAAATCTGTAATCCCAGCATTTGTGGAAGCTGAGGTAGGATCACTGGAGGCCAGGCATTTGAGATTACTTGAGGTTAAGGGTTTGAGACCAGACTGGGCAACATAGTGAAACCCCTTATTTGTAAACAAAAATGAGAAATATTATAAATGTGTGGCGATGACCTCCTATAGTCTCAGTTACTTGGGAGTTGGGGCAGGAAAATTGCTGGAGCTCAGGAGACCAAGGCTTCAGTAAGCTATACTGGGCCACTGCTTTCCAGCATGGGCACCAGAGCAGCAACTTGTCTTGTGGGAAGAAAAAGTTCCATTCTCCTCATGTAAGTCCTGCTGCAGTTGCTCAGAAATTTGGCCCAGGGAGAGAAGCAGATCACGAGAACAGAGAGCACAATAGTCTTTCCAGACTAACTGATTTTATTTGGAAGGGTGTATGGAGAAGTTCAAGCCTGAAGTTGTTCCTAAAAAGAAAGATTTTCATGTCAAACAGTTAAGAAGAGGTCAGCAGTTCATGAAAAACAGGATAAATTGTAGGCCAAGTAGTTTTACAGAGAAAACAGGGGGAAAGACGTGTATGAAGAGTCATCCTGAGGTCATAACAAACCTCAAAGACTCACATCAAAAATACCTTATAAAAGGCCCAAATTCAATTAGATCTTACTGTTGAGCAATATGTTCCCTAAAGCATTATGAAAACAATAAGTATGAGAGTAATAGCTGGCAGTTAGTAGAGGTTAACAACTAGGTATGATACCAAATTGGAAGAGAAAAACTGCAGACATATTAACATATGCAGAAAAAAGGGAATGAGTTAGTCACAGAGAACTCTGCTGAAGCTGTCATCCCAGGGTAAAGTGTACAGGCCCTGTGTGCATCCTTCTGAGGAATGACGTTAGAGGTTTCCTACAATATGTCATAAAATAAAGTATGAATAAAATTATAGAGGTTATAAAACATAGTGAAAATTTAAAAATGGAAAAGTACAATGATGTAAATGGAAATATACTAGATAAGCATGAAATTATATTCACTAGAAGAAGAAAGAATCAGTAAAGTTGAAGATGCTCATTCAAAGAACAGAAAAAAACAAAATGAAGAAAAATGAAAGCACCTCCAACAAACGTACGACACTATTAAATGTAATGAGAATACCAGGAGGAAAGAAGGCAGGAAAAAGAGATCTATGGTTAAAAGCTACCCAAATTTAATGAAAACTTTGATCTGTATACATCCAAGAATCTCAACAAATTCTAAACAGGATAAATGCAGAAAAAATCTATAGCAAGACACATTACAGTAAAAATGTTGAAAACCAAAGGTTAGGAAAACATCTTAAAAGCAGCAGGATACAAATAATTTTACAGTAATGTTAGCAAGTGGCTTTTAATCAGGATCACTGAAGTCCACCAGGCATCTATAGGACACATTTAAGTTCTAAAAGGAAATAAAATGTCAACTAAGAATTTAATGTCCAGTAAGACTACATTTTAAAAACAAAAGCAGATATGAAACATTTATAGAGAGAATTTTTTCACTGCAGATATGACTTAAAAAGTATTAATGTTCTTTAGGTTGAAAGCAAGTAGTCCTAGCCTGTATTTCAAACAACATAAAAAAAAAAAAAAAAAACAAGGAAGATTAGGTGAATATATATTATAAAAGATGCTATGAATGCATAGGTGTTCTTTTCCTTTTTCTCTTCACTGGTTTATAAATGATTCTATAAGCAATATGTCCACAACTTAATTTTGGACCCTACAATATATAGAGATGTGACATATTTGACAATAAAATGATAAAGGAAATATATAGAATAAACCTATAGTGGGTGAAAGAAATGATACCCAATGGTTATTCAAATCCATAGGAGCAAATAAAGATAGCAAAATTTGGTATATAAGAAAGATAAGAAACTCTAAATACATACGGGCTTTCCTTTTCTCAGTTTCTTTCAGGATATCACATTATATAAATAATTATAACGAAGAATTGATGGTTTTTAAAGATAGATGCAAAATATTCATAACAATAACACAAAGATGTGGAGAGGACAGAGCTATAGCAGAATAAATTTTCCTATATCTTACTGAAAATAAGATAGTATAAATCTGAAATAAATTCTGAAAAGACAGGATGTATATGGTAATTCTTAGAAAAATCAGTAATAAAATCACGCAAAAATAGAGTTAAAACTATTAATTAAAATGTTAAAGTACAAACACATATTAATACAAAAGAGATAATAAAGGAGGGATAAAGAAGAGACAGCCTCGAATGGCAGACAGTAACTCCTTTAATAAAAATGTAGATTTAACAATGTAATCAACAATTTTTTCATTCACATTGGCACTATGTTTCCAATGTGAATGAAAGAAACAGCAAAATAAAACATCAGTATATGCTGTTTTCAGTATATGCTAGAAGCAACATACTTTCAATTCAAAGATAGAAACCAATTAATAGTGAAGAATAGGAAAAATTATAGTATGAACTCCCATAAGAAAATTGGATTGGCCCCACTAATTATAATTTTAAATAGACTTAAAATTATATATATGTGCGTGTGTATATATACACATACACACATGCACACATATATAAAAAACTAGAGCTAATTAAGAATATCTATTTATTATAAAATTGGCCAATATCAACAGGAAGCAATATCAATTTTTTTTTTTTTTGAGACAGAGCCTCAAGCTGTCACCCTGGATAGAGTGATGTGGCATCACAGCTCACAGCAACCTCAAATTCCTGGGCTCAAGCAAGTTTCCTGCCTCCGCCTCCCAAGTAGCTGGGACGACAGGCACCCACCACAACACCCAGCCATTTTTTGATTGCAGCCATCATTGTTGTTTGGTGGTCCCGGGCTGGATTCGAACCTGCCAGCTCAGGTGTACATGGCTGGCGCCTTAGCCCGTTGAGCCACAATTCTAAACTATGTCAATTCTAAACATAATGTGCTACTAACAACAAAGCCCTAAAATGCATAAAGTAAAATATGAAATAACTGAAAGGACAATTTAGTAACAATGGTTGGACAATACCTTACTTTTAACAGGAAGCAGAACTAGTAGGTAGAAGATGAACAAGAATACAGGATATTTCAACAAAACAACAGGACTTCGAAACCTAAACTCCCTAACAGAGGTCAGTAGAACAGGGCACCAATATCAGAAATATACTCTTCAGAAGTGTACATAAACATTTTTCCAGGTTTAAGATATTTTAGGTTATAAAATAAGCCCCAATAATATAGTGCAAAGTATGTTCTCTGACTACAATGGAATAAAATTAGAAATCAATAATGGAGACCCTCCGAGAAAGTAAAAAGTATATAAAAAATTAAAGTACACCCTTCTAAATAACCAGTGGGTTAAAGAACAATCGCAAAGAAATCAGAAGATGAATATAAATGAAGTCACAACATAGCAACATTCTTTTTCATTTATATAATATAAATACAGCTAAAGACATTCTCAGAAGAAAATCTATAACTGTAAATATATATAATAAAGCAATAAATTCAAATCAGTAGACTAATCCACCTTAAGACACTAGAAAAGCAAACTGAATCTAAAGCAATCAGAAGGAAGATTGAGTAAGAGTGGAAATAAATGAATTAGAGGATAGAAAACTAATAAAATCAACAGAACCAAAGGTTGTTTTAATATCAAAAACAGTTAAAGTAAAAACATACATTTAATGGAAAAGAATTAATGTAAAATAATTATATGTTAATGTAATGCACCATATAGAAAATAAAAGATAAAAACTGAAATCATATCAATAAACTTAAGAATGACAATTTGATAATATTCAGCTCGATTCAATGACAAAAACTCTCCATAAATTGGGGCCTGAAGGAAAATTCTTTAACCTGACAAAGGACATCCATTAAAAAATCCCAGCAGACACAATTACAAGAGGGATTTACTTAACAAATGCAATTTATATAACCTGGTTCTTTGTACCCTCAATGAATCCCCAGCAAAAACGACAACAAAATCCCAGCAAATATCTTTTGTAATGGTGAAACTCTGAAGGTTTTCATACTATGTTAAGAACAAGACATACATTTACATTCTTCCACTTTTATTCACTTCTATTCCCAGGACTGAAACCAGAGAAATGAGGCAAAAAATAAACTAAAAGATTTTCAGATTAAAAAGGAAAAATTAAAACTCCATGTGCAGATAATATTTTTGAAATAGAATATTCTAAGAAATTGCTTAAAAAACTATTAGAACTAATCAATGAATTCAGTAAGTTTGCAAAGTATAGAAGAAATATAAGCATCAATTTTTTATATATTATCAATGAACAAACTAAAATGAAATTAAGAAAATAATTCCATTAACAATAGCACAATAATATTAATACCATACACAAAATTTAACTAAAAATGAATCGAACACCTAAATGTGAGAAGTAAACTGTAAACCACTTAGAATAAGATACAGGAGTAAATCTTGGTCATCCAAAGTTAGGAAAAGCCATTTTAGAAAGATACCAAACGTGTCAGTGACAAAAGAAAACAATAAATTAGACTACATCAAAACTAAAAAACATTTTTGCTTCAATAAACATCATTAGAAAAGTGAAAAAATAACCCACTAAATGGGAGGAAATATTTTCAATTTATACATCTGCTAAGGGAATTCCATTAAGAATAATAAAATAGGGCTCGGCTCCTGTAGCTCAATGGGCTAAGGCACCAGCCACATACTCCTGAGCTGGCGGGTTCGAATCCAGCCCGGGCCCGCCAAATAACAATGACGGCTGCAACCAAAAATGGCCGGGCGTTGTGGCTGGGCGCCTGTGTTCCCAGCTACTTGGGAGGCGGAGGCAAGAGACTCGCTTGAGCCCAGGAATTGGAGGTTGCTATGAGCTGTGATGCCACAGAACTCTATCCAGGGTGATAGCTTGAGGCTCTGTCTCAAAAAAAAAAAAAAAAGAAAAAAAGAAAAAAAAAAGAAACAATAACATTTTAAAGAATAATAAAATAATTCTTACAATGAAAAAGTACAAAACAAATGACCTAACAATGGGGCAAGGATCTTGTTGTTAGAGTCTTCTAGACCACCTTCAGTTTCCATGATTCCCTACAAAGGCTCATAGAATTCAGAAAAGCTGTTGTAACCACAGTTATAGTAACTTGTAAAGAGAATATAGATTTAAAAGGATAAAGTCATATAAAACTAAGGTACCAGAAAGAGTTTATAATTGTCCTTTCTCATGGTAGCTATATGGCCAACTCTTAATCTCACAGCTGTTATATGTGATGACAGAACAAAGGGTTGCCAGTTAGGGAACGTCACCTGGCACTAGGTGTCCAAGGTATTATCAGTGGCTAGTCATATAGGCATCAACTGTACACCTGATTGACCTTACTTATTCAGTGTTCAGAGCTTGCAGAGGTCAACCACACAAAAATTTGGATGTAAATCTTTGTAATAGTATTACAATTGCTAGAAAGAGCAAATGACACACATGTCTATTAACTGATGAATGAGTACATGAGCTATGGTCAATTCATACAGTGGGATGCTATCAGCTATTAAAAAATAATGCTACAGCAAGGATGCCTTGAAAACATGCTGAATAAAATAAGCTATTATAAATGATAACATAGTAAATGATTCCTTTTATCTACAATATTCAGAATAATCAATTCTATAGAGAAAGAAAGCAATGATTATCAAGGGAGCATGTCATTGCAGGAATAATGAGAACAAACAAGTGGTTTGGGGAGAGTTGATGTGAGTGATCTTCAGTTGATTTGGATGGTGGTTGCACATCTTGGTGAATATATTAAAAGGTATTAATTTTATACTTTAAATTTCTTTGTATTTGTGAGTTGCAGGATATGTGAATTATATAGTTATAAAGTTCATACAAAAAAAAAAGAAAATCTTTCCAGACATCTTATAACTCAATGGTCAAAAATTCTTTCAGATGGTCATTCCTTGCAGTAAGGGGAAGTGGTGCCTGAAGAATAAAAGATGTTTTAGCTTCTTTTTCCTTTAACAAATTCTTTTGTTGATTTTATCTTTTCTATTGTAGTTTTTATCAATGAAACTATCTTAGTTTTATTGATCTTTTCTTTTGCTCTGATATTATTTACCTCTTTCTGATAACTTCGGGATTAGTTTTTTTTTTTTTTTAAATTGGTTTCTAGTCTTTTGAGGTTTAACATTAGGATGTTTACTTGAGTTCTTTTTTCTTTTTTGGTGACTGTAAATTTCCTTCTTAGAAATGTTTTTGCTGCATCTCATAAGTTTTGGTACATTGTGCTTTTATTTTCATTTGTCTCAATAAATGTTTTAATTTCATTTTTAATTTCTTCGACCAACTAGTTTTTTAGAGCATGTTGTTTTCAACATATTTATGAGCTTCCTCAAACTTCTTCCATCACTGATATCCAGTTCTGAACCATCGTAATCACTCAACATGATTTTAGTCTTTTAAAATTTGTTGAGGTGTATTTTGTGGCCTAACACATGAGCTATCCTGGGGAATTTGCTGTGTGCTCTTAAGAAGAATGTGTATTGTGTTGCTATTGAGTGGAATGTCTATTAGGTCAATGTCATCTAAAGGGTAGTTCACTTCCAATGTGTCCTTATTGATTTTTTTCTCTGTATCTGTCCGTCCATTGCTGAAAATGTGATATTGAGGTTCTCTAAGATTATTGTATTTTAGTATCTCTTTCTCTTCAGGTCTACTAACTTGCTTTGTATATTTAGATTCTCCAATGTTGGATGTATATGTATTTAAAATTGTTATGTTTCTCGAGAAACAGATTCCTAACAATTTTTTTTTAAAGTAAAAGGATAAATGGATATTGAGGAGGTAAATGGCAAGATCTCCAATAGTGTCTAAACCTTTGAATTAGCATGGAGTTCTGAAGATCATCAGGATGAAGGGTAGGTGCTTGCTTCCCTGAAAGAGTAGGATCAATGCCCCTCTCTTTATAGGCACTGAAGAGTATGTTTTAAAAGACCAGATCCTCCATCGTACTCTTATATTATGGTATTCATCAATGGGGGTAATTTTTTCCTTACAATTACAAGTCTCTAAATAAGTACAAGAATATAATTATCTAGACACTCTGGACAATCCATGTATATGTATGCATATTTATGAGTTATCAGCATATGTATATAAATGATAATAGTTTTTACTTTCATTCACATAGAGATATAGTGTGGAAAATAAATCTCTCTCTTTTTTTTTTTATTTCAGGTTAGTATGAGGTACAAGAGGTTAGGTTACAATGTTGGCATTGTTAAGTAAGGTCCTTGTTGTAGTTGTGTCCTGCACCCAGGCGGTGTGCCATGTACTCTTACACTGTGCCCATGAGGTGGGAGCATATTAAACTCCCTCCTTCCTCCCCTCTCCCCAACTTGAATTGAATTGAATTGAGCTTTCCTCTTGCGTGGGCATGTGTTAGTTTGTCAACTGGGGGAAATACATCTCTTGGTAAAGCCTAGAAAATCATCAGTAAATATCACTAGCTGTACTCAGTGTATAAATACTGACATGTTGGCACAGTTTAAAACTGGAATATATTTTACCATCTTTTAGGTTAGAGTAGTTCATTGAACTCAGTTCTCTGGGGAAGAAATTATGTATCCTGCATAATTTTTTTAATGTCAGATTTTAAATTCTTTATGGAATCATATTAGGTCCTCCTTTTAAATACTCATTTGAACTTCATTGGTTATCTAAATATTCTAACTAGTGGTCAGTTTTGCAGCCAGGACTTTTCCAGTTATGGTTTTGTTCTGATATTCCTTCCTGAGATTACCTCCTGCTGCCAACTGTTCTATCTCCAGGCTTCAAAATTATGTTACTTTTACCACTTCAGATAGGACTCGGATAAAATCCTGTGTCTTTTGTTCATTGTGTACCTGGAATTCTCTCTCTGACTCCCAACTTTCCATGTCAAAATTAGTTTGTTCTTCAAGGTACACAATTGATTATGTATCTGCCATATTGTGTTTTCATAACTCCTCAACATTCTGTTTTCTTTCCACCTTAGAATGTTGCTTGATTTGCATTTTTATCTGGCATTTATGTTAATTTGGCTTCGGTTATGAATATTTGAGTAACTTTCTTTATGTAACTAAAGATTGTAAGCCCTGTGATGGAAGTGACTGTGTCCTCATTTGTATTTCCAACACCTAAACTTGCATAAGGAAAGGGTTTAAGACATCCAGTTGAGAGAGTCTTTGTGACTTATGATTGAGAGACATAATACATATTTCTCAAATAATTATGCATTAACACCTGGCGCTATACCGATACTCAGCAACAAAATATGTTTCAATACAACAGAAAACAGAGCATGTAAAAGAAGACAACTGTGAGAACACAAGCATTCCAGGGGATCCAGGTGGGTACCAAGAAAATAAGCATACATAATTCAGTGGAGTGGTACATCGTATGAAAGTGATCTCATGAGAAATGAATTCAAGGTTTGATGACCCTATTTGAACTCATGAGGGCTTTCAGAGCTCTGTTCATTTTCAAAATGAAAGACTTCCAAATGTGGGCTTCTGCCACATTTGGAGATTAAAATATTCATTCCAGTGAGAGGATAGAGCAGCTTTGAACAAAACCAACCACTTGTGGTTAGCAGAGAGGTTGCTGAAGTCTTGACCTTATTTGCTTCAACTACTAGTTCAGCTTTCCAAATAAACAACAACAATAACAACAACAAAAAGGAAAACCGTCGGCTACATGTATCCTTAAGAAAGTTGATATCTGCCATCTGGTTGAAATGTTGCTTCCAGTATTTTTTCATTTATTCAATGTTTCAAAAATTATCTACAATATACTAACATTCTGTTACACATAGTACTTCTTCTCACTCACAGTGCTATAATTCACATGTGGAGAGTTATAGAATGATGGGAATCTTTGAAAACTAACCTTTTTCCTTTTTGTACAGAAACTATGCAGGTATGATACTTACAGCATTACATCACTTATCTAAAACATGGGGAAAAGAGAAACTGTTTAAAATCATATGACAGGTTATTATTTTGGTTAATGTGAACTGTTCACCTGACAAGCTTATTGAGTTTGATTTGTGTGCATAATTTCACAGCAAACCTACAGTTTATCTGATATCCCCTCCCCAAACTGACACCAACGACTATGCCATCTGAAAAAACAAAAACAAAACACCTGGAGTATTAAAGTGATTTAACCAGTATGATTTATGTTAATGGTACAGAAGAGAATATTTTTTGGTTCTCAAAAACATAACAGGCAATTGCTGTACCATATTGCAGTATGGTTTTAGCTATCAACATGTCAAGATTTAGTTTTGCTGTTAACATTTTACGATTTAGAAGGCTCTAAGAATATGTGCAGTGTAGCAACAACACACGTTTCTTTGCCTCAGCTACATTTATTGGGCTCTCATTTTTCCCTCTTTTATAGAAGAAATTGAAAGAGTAGGAGAGGCAGACAGGCATTCACTCAATATATTTCATTTTCTTTATTATGTCAAGTAATGAGAAATGAACAGACAGAAACCGAGTTCTTAATAGCTTATGCTCAGACCAAAAAGGATTTGAGAGAGAGGAATCCACTGTATATTTTTATTGGTTTAACATTGCCAACAGCTAACATAACCATATCTAGGAACATACTACTTGATTCCAGACCTTCATTAATTATGAGAGTCTCAAGGTTAAGGATATATTGTGCCTGCTACTGGGTTGAGAGTTCCCTGTGGTTTTACCATGCATAGAGTATCACAGAGTAACAATGAGTGAGAGGCTGTGAAAAATTACCAGAAGGCTCTTACCGTATATCAAGTTTAATTCTACCAGACTAAGGCTTCAAGTGAAAGAGCATGGTTGCAAAGCTACAGCAGGGTAAGTCTCTGAGTAAAGAGTAAATCAGTGTAAAATATCAATTTATTGTATAATCGGGACTTACTATGTAATATTGAGGACAAGACCATCCCATATTGTTTCTCCTGAGACCACCATCAGTATCGATATTTACAGAACCATTGAAACTCAAGCTTAAGACCAGACATAAAGACTCAAATTAATGAGATAAGTAAGGTATATACACATATTTATCTCATACCAAATAAAATACTTTAAACTCTACATACATTTTTAAATGCTAGTTCACTATGAGCCAGATGGAGTTATTTTTAAAGTAATTCTATTTTACAGCTTTTCAAAGGAAGGATTTTCCTTTTAAAATGGACTCAGCTATTCATCAAAAAGAGAGAACATAATGTTCTTGGCTAAGTTTATCCTTAAAGATCTGAACATAAACAAAAGAAAAAAAAAATCTAGAATGTGTGTTTTAAACCCCATGCATGCAATATTGAAGTCATACCGATTTAAGGGAGAAAGAATGTTTTATAAGTGTTGTTTGTCTGTGTATAATGGTGCCATTACTGCATTTTCATATATACAATTAATATGTTGATTGTCAGCAAAAAAACCCCTCTCTTTTAGGTCTTTATATCTGATTCATTTTCAACATATGAGAAGATACATTTTAGAGCACCTGAATTAAGGTAAATGGTAGCTACTTTAGTTATTGCATTAGCCTTACACACACATACACACATACACACACTTATTTTTAGAACAGTTTTAGGTTCATAGCAAAATTAAGGTGAAGGTACAGAGATTTCACATCACTGTTTACCCTCACACATGTATAGCCTCCTTCACATTATTAAAATCACCCCAGTTAGTACCTTGATTCATCATGATTGCCCAAATCCATAGTTCACATTAGGGTTCACTCTTAGTAGTGTCCATTTTGGGGGATTGGATGATCATAAAATGGCATGAATAAATCGCCTTCATCATAGTATCATACAGAATATCTTCACTACCACAAGGGACAAATATTTTAAAAACACAAATGGAATATTTTCTCTTATGCAGGAAACAGAATAAATAGGACAAAATATATACAACTTCACTTGAAAAGTCATCCAGCCAAAAATATTACTGGATTTTTAGGTAGAACTTGCTCCAAAGTAATTTAATTTTATATGGTATATCTTTAATTTTTAATTATGTCATTCCAAGCCTTGGTAACCTGATATCATTCAGTCAACTCTCCGTTGAGTGAAAAATAATTTAATTAATTTTTAAAATAGGTTAAGAGTGTCATCATGATATTTTTAAATTGTTAGGCTCTCACTAACAATGACCATCATCCCAGAGCCAGTTCATTCAAGGGCCCCATTATAACTTAAGGCAGAAATGTTCCTTTAGCCTTTTGGACTGTTCTATTATTTTCCTCAAGATGTTGGGAGGGTTTGCTTTGTATTGAAACCAGAAAATGTAGTTTCTTATTTCAAATAACACCATAATTTGGGCTGCTATATAGTTTATAAGCTTCTGTAGCTTTGGTACCAGGTCTTTTTCATTTTTGGTATAAATGAAATAATATTTAAGTGTCTGGTATATACCAGTGACCAAGCAAAAATTTGACTTAAACATCTTAGAACGGGTCGGGTATAAATAAATAAAGCAAAACACTGATAAATACTTTGGGCGCAACTGAAAATGATATCAAGTCCTGAAGTAGTGCTCCTGGATCAAAGGATACAGAGAGCTATAAAGCAAACTATCTTTCCAGCATAGAGATTAAAATATTTATCTTAACAGATCTGAAATACTATTTTGCAGAATAACCTATGCTGCGGTACCTGAAACAGGTCATTGTTAAATTATTTACAAATAATAAACCATTAGAAAACCAAGATAACATAAGAAAATATTCTAGTGTAAAACAAAGTTTTTCAAAGTGGCTATAGTGAAAGACCTAGCAATGGCCATTTCATAAAATGAATTCTATGTAACAGCATAGCAGCCCATAAAATGAAATTACATTCCCTCTGTATATGTCAGCACTGATGATATCAAATCAATAATTCCGGTGCTGTCAAGTTCTCGCTGAATTTGTGGGGAGGGAAAAAAATGTTATATAGTTCATCTATATGATTTTATATAGAAACATTCATTTTTAAAATCAAAATATGTTTTTAGTAAAGTTAAAGAGAAGGAAGGACATTTAGGTGATTTATATTTTTAGTAACTTGAAGTATTTCTCATTGATCTTGAAATTGGCTCAATGAAGGAATAAAATATTTGCTTTTTTTTACATTTTGGATAATTTATTTCTTTTTCAATGCAGTATTAAATATTTTATAAATTTCAGATTAACATGGGGGTACATATGATTAGGTTACATTCTTTGCCTTGTAGGGTTAAAGTCTAAGTTGTAAGTGTGTCTTTCACCCAGAAGTGTGTAATATACCCCTTCAACATACCTGGGAATTTACACATCCCCTTCCTCCCTTCCCTTCTACTTGAATTTCATGGAGTTTCTTCTCTCATATGAGCATGCAGTGTTAACTAGTTCCACTGAGGTCTATGGCTATACCACCCCGAATGCATCTGATCTCGTCCAATTTAGTACTGAGTATACAGGGGGTTTATTTTTCCATTCTTTGATTCTTTGCCTTGGAGAATTATCTCCAATTCTCTCCAGGTTATTACAAAAGATAAAAAATCTCCATCTTTTTAAACTGAATAATGAAATATTTATAATTATATCTCAACAATATTACAACAAATATTTGTTTATTTGTTTTATTTGCATTTTGAAAAATGGGGGTAGAGAGAAATTCCACTAAATGTATATGGCCAGTATAGTCAATTAGAATTTTCAATTCTGTTTTTTTTTTAATATTTGAGAGCAACAAATTTTTAGAAATCTATGGTCTTTTACTATAATTGAACCAAATATCTTTTATGTGCTAATAACAATGCCATCTATTACCCTTTTAGAGTTTTAAAGTTTACAGTCCTTTTATATAATTATAATTATAGTGGTTACTATGCAACATGTATAAGACATATATTATTATCCTGTGAGTGCATTAGATAATCAAGATTTTATTAATACTTTAAGAATCTGACTCAACTTTAAACAAATAAGAAGTGAAATCATGATTTGTCCTAGCTATGCCCCCTAACCTCAATTGTATGTTCTTAAGTATTGTGTCATTAATTCTGATGAGAATCATTCACTGCTGTGCAAGCACATGTCCTAGGCCACAAAACATAATGTTGACTGTATTTCACTGACCCTAACATCTCACTAATCAAGAACCAACTAAAGTCACCTGTTTTGGTTAAGCAAATAATGTGATATCCCTGAGTAAGTGGCTTATAACTCTTATCTTTTCCATTTTATTTTAATTTTTCTTGAGGAATTCTTTTCTGTCTTTCAGAAGTCCTGAGTTTTAATTATTTTTGTTTATATCCCAGTTCATACAAACATCGGAAACAATCCTTTTCTGATTCAAATGTCATGTTATTTGCTAATAGTAGTATCTTGTGTTGAGCTTATTTTAAAGTGTTTCTCAGACACATGCCAGACATTCAAATAATTCAAGATATGAAGATACTAATTTTGAATCTACTTGAACACTTTCTTTAGCTCTTTCCCCAATTCTACCAAATTTGCCAACTGTTTTCTATTGCTGAAACATTGCAAGGAGAGACAGCCCTCAGTTTCGTTTTACCCTCCAATATATTGTCCAAATTGATGCCAGAATTATCACTGGAAATTATCACCATCTGGCCACAAATGTTCAACGCCATTCTCAGAAAATTCCAAGATCGCTACTAGGATATGTGAAGCCCTTATAATCTTGTTCCTGTTTTATCACTCATCCATCTTCTGCTTATCCCGTTCTCTCTCCAGTCTCCTCACTGAATATGCCAAATCTGTCTTGGCTTTGGAAAAATTAGTCATTTTCCATAAGGGCCAAGGGGTTAGGTATTCCAAGCAGAAGAAACAGCAAGAGTAAAAGATAGTGGTTTGAAGCGGCACAGTGTGTACAGATAACTATTATAGTAGAATGCTGTAGGTTGTTCCTCTCGTACTGAATGTTCTCTGATCTCATTTGGATAAAAGTAATGATTCCTTCCTTTGTATCGTTAGATGTGTAGGCAGTGTTGTGTTTATTTGTTTAGCTACCAAAAATATACCACCAGGTTTGAATTTGTTTGTCTTTGTAAAACTACAACCAAGTATAGCGTTTGACGTATAGACACTCATGTTTGTTAGAAAAGTTGAACTTGTAAGAAAAGATTTAAGAAGTGATAAACCAATTACAGCATTTCAAATCACTGAAATGTTTAGAGAATCCTTTATGAAATGTAAACAAGGTGGTATATCCTGTTTTTAGCGATAGTGGTATATCTATAAGAAGTTTATGCTGGACTTTGTGATTCCAGTGGCTATAGGAACAGGAATTCCAATAAATATGAACCAAAAAAAAAAAAAAAAAAGATCTAATCCCTGGAATCTACTGGGAAGTCACCCTGAAAATGACATAGAGAAAAAAACAGACAGATGGGCAGTCTGAAATGATGTCGACCCGTTATCCTGTGCAAGGACAAGAGAAGGCAGAAGATTGTGTGTTTTTCTTATTGGAATAGAGTAAGGAGACATTTTTATACAGAATGGGAACTTTTCCCCCTAGTATTCCTCTGTTTTAAGTTTTTTGCCTTTGTTTGAAACTTGAGCCTTGATTAGTGTTCAATTATAAAACAGGACATTAAAAGATAAAAAGATTGTTAAATGTAATTACAAAAAACCCCAAGTGCTAGGGATAGGAGTGCCTCATAGGACAGTCCACACAGGCAGTGGCCAAAGGTAATGAGGGGTCATGTATTATTAGGCAGATAACCAAATTCAAGAAATAGATAAGAGTTGATAATATATAGGAAGTTAGATCTTTACAACTAGGATGTAATCAGAGATCATATTGTGAAACAAGGCTCTAATAGTGAAATTTTGTAGTTAACAATGGGTAAAAAACAGAAGTTACAGATATTAAAAAAAAGTGAGGTAAAAATCATATGTACTTACAGGACACTGATCCAGATTATTTTATTCAGTGAGAAATGCACATTTATAAAAAAGTATCTAATCATAATGTTACATAGTAATAATACCTTAGCTTTGTTTGATCCCATCAAATTATGGAAAATATCTTAATTTTTTTGCCTTATAGTATGACACACTTTTTACCCAAATATCCAATCGTATTTTTTTTTTTTTTTTTGTAGAGACAGAGTCTCACTTTATCGCCCTGGGTAGAGTGCCGTGGCGTCACACTGCTCACAGCAACCTCCAGCTCTTGGGCTTAAGCGATTCTCTTGCCTCAGCCTCCCTAGTAGCTGGGA
>CAUYON010089497.1:0-39022 GCA_963573935.1 Arctocebus calabarensis | reverse complement strand
GGTGTCGGCCACTGGTTTGGGGGGTAGTTTCCCCTGGACCACCCCCAAAAAAATTGGGTTTCACCCACCCCGTGGTTTGTTTTGACATTGGGGGGGGGGGGGGGGGGGGGGGGGGCAAGTGGGGGCTGGAGGATGACAGTCCAACTTGGGCACTGCTGATTGGGAGGGCAAACATGCTCTGCCTTTGTTCTCCTTAATCTAAATTGAATCTGGGGGTGGGGAGATTGCAGGAGAGAAGTGAAAACCCAGCTGCATCTCAAAATTACTCAGATCAAAATGGAAATGGTCCTGGAGGCTTTGAGGAAGGATGGCCAGTGCTCTACAAGCCATATTTCACTTTAATTCATGCCCTCCTGGGGAGGAGAGGGCAGAAATAACCTTAATATACTACAAACCAAGACCTTGGCCATTGGCAACTCCCCTAAGGAGCCCAGAGAGACTGTGAGGCTGGAATCCTGTTGGGCCTTTGTCTAGAGACCTAGGCTTGTCAGGGTTCCGAGGGACCCTCCCAGAGGGGGGCCCACATAGTCACGAGGACAGTGGGTGGTTCTGGGGGGCCGGTCTCCCTGCTTCCATCAGCCAGGAGCCTTCCCGGAACCAGGGCCCTAGGAGAGAAAACGTCCTCCTCTCCCACAGCTGTCGGGGCAGGGAGGTCCTTCTGCCCACCAGTGTCCCCCAACAGCCTCACTCCGGTAAACACAGCGGGGAGTAGGCCTTGCCCCTAGGATCCCAGAAACCCTCAGGGAGTTCTTCAGCTGCCTCCTTCCTCGCGTAGGAGGCTGCCCGGCACAGGCTCACACACACACACACACACACGCAAACGCACACACAGGCACACAAATATACACTCACAGCAACACACACTCACAAGCACACAAACATGCAAAAGCACACTCACACTCACACACAAGCACACAAATATACACGCACACCAACACACACACTCACAAGCACACAAATACACACACACACTCACACACTCTCTTATCTGGCCTTGAGACTAAGCTTTCTTCACTCTGCCTGCAGAGAAGCAGCCCATGACTTTTTTTTCCACGTTAATCTAAATTAAATCTGCAAAGGGAAAGAGGCCTCCTGTAAGGAGGAGCCAGCCCGGTCCATCCATTTGCTGGCTTCAGAGGAGGGCGGGTGAGGAGCTGGGCCGTGTTGTGACACTCACCCTGTGGAACCTCACTCAGTCACCTCCCTACGGGGCCTCCCGGCCACACTGCAAGTGTCCGGCTCCCTTCACATGCCAGCCGCCCTCCAGGTGGTGTGTTGTGAAAGGCGCCATGGGGGGAGGTACTCTCAGTCACCCCACGCCTGGGCTGTGTGCAGGCCTGCGAGTGCCTGGGGAGGAGCCTGGACCAGTGAGATCCCTGGGTTATAGATGTCCAGGATTTAGAACCAGCCCAAGGAGTGTGTAAACAAACCGTGGAGCACTATTCAGCTGTAGAAGATGGAGACTCTACTCTCTTGTGTTAACCTGGATGGAGTTGAAGCACATTTTTCTTAGAAAAGTATCACAAGAATGGAAAAGCAAGTATCCAATGTACTCAGTGCTAATCTGAAGCCAGTTGACGGTCTGATTCACACACACTCGCCCTCCCTGCCTACCTCTGTTCACAGTCCGGGTCCCTCCCCTGCTCCTGCCAGCACACAGGCCCATAGAGGTATTTAGATTGGAGCTTGATTCGAATATCTAGAAATCTACACCAGAGTATTTTCCAGAGGAGTAAAGAAAAGCAAATCCATGCACGTGGTGGAGCCCGCAGTGTGACAGGCAGCACTCCAGGGTCTGGACATCTCCCCAGCTAGGATCTCAGCCTCCGTGAGATCAGCAGTGCTGGTGTGCAGATCCCGTAGACCACAAATGGATCTCTTTCTTCCCAGGAAGGTCACAGGAGTTTCTTTCTTGCAGAACTGTGTGTGTGGGCTAGGCTGGGACACGGCAGGGGTGTTTCTGAGGAGCAGGTGCAGAGGGGACAGGAGGGTGCAGAGGGGACGGGAGGATACTGATGCCCAGTGAGTGTGGGGGCTGAGAAGTGCACAGTGGGGGCCGTTTCCAGCAGCCGCTTTGCTGGCTGCTAACATCAGCAGGCACCAGCCCGGCGAGGGCACCAAGACCTCACCACAGGCTCAGCAGCATTTGACAATCTCCAGGCCTCCTGGTCTTCATTTCACTAGGCTTCCCCCACAGGTCTCCATCAGGGACGTGACACTCACCATGTCAGTGCAACACATTGCCTTCGAATGCCGGGTTGAAATGGTATCACCTAGGGATGGCGTGCTCTGGGGAAGCCTCCCACCCCTGTCAGCTACCCCACCACCCATCCAGATAGGTGTCTGTCCTCAGGGCACACGGCATCTTCTAGCTCCCTTAGATTCCCCTAGGGGGGCTGGAGCTGGGGTATATCAGTCGGGATGTAACGGGGAGAGGCCACCCCAGGATTTGCAGGGGAATGAAGGTTGCTTCTCATTTGAGAAGCTGGGAAATCCTCCTGGCACAGCACGGAGAGCGCTGGGTAGGGTGGGTGTGAGGACACCAGGTTCTGCTCTTTCCTCCAGCTGTGTGTCCTTCAGCCTCAGCTCTAACTCTTAGTGTCCTCTGCATAATTAAGGGATGGAATATTGTCATCAATATTTCTGTATCACTGTGCACCGGGCCCTGAATAACCAAAGTGCAGGGTGAAGGACGTGTCAGGACAGAACTTTAAAATACAATGGTCGGGGGAGGCCCTATTAAAGTTGTCACCAGGGAACTTTCTTTTCCTTGAACCTAGTAAGGCAAAACTTGTGAGAAGAAAGTTGTCCATTTACAAAGAAAGAGGCCAGAAGTTCTTATTCTTTTCACCAATGAAGATCAGTAACTCATGAATTTGAAGACCAGGTTTATGAACAGTTATGCTTCTGTGAATTATAGTGGTCGGTATAGTAATGTCTTATTAATCCACTAGGAAATAACAGAAAGCCGTTTGAATCATTCCTGAGTCCAGTGTGCCCTGACCCTGGTCTCCCCTACAACTCACCCATGAGGCCTATTTGCTGGACCAGCCCCTCTGCTCTCACCTGGGCTCTACTCTTCCAGCCGTGGCCCACACTGGCCTCTGGCTTCTAGCTTGTGTGTGTTTCATAACCAGCTGGTTTCCTCTTGTTTCTGTCCGATGCAGAGACAAAGAACCAGGGGAAAAGTGGTGAATGGAAGACAGGGTGCAATTTGTGCAGAGGGATTTCCTCCTAAAGAAGAAAATAAGAGCTTCTCCCTTCCAGGACCCTCTTCAATCAGAGAGGCCCCCATCAGGTGCCAGGAGGGAGAACCGCTCACATCTGACTGAGGGCAGCAGGTGGAAGGAATTATTTCTTTTTTTTAATTTTTTATATTTTTTATTATTTTTTTTAATTCTTTATTAAACCATAACTGTGTACAGTTACAATGCGGTGATTTGATGTACAATGTGGAATGCTTACATCTAACTGATTCACACAACCAAGTCCTTGCCTACTTATTTATTGTGGTAAGACATTCATACTCTGTTCTTAATAGTTAAGAAATGTATCATTGCATTATGCAGATTAGGTGAGGTCCCCCCAATACCCTCCCTCCTCCCAGCCTCTCCCCGTCCCTTCCCTCCCCTCTCCTTCCTCTTCCTTCCTTTTTTCTTGACTATAGTTACATTTTACCATTCCTATGAATATGTAGGTGATTATATATTGATTTCATAGTAGTATTGAATACACTGGATATTTCTTTTCTTTTTAGAGACAGAGTCTCACTTTATCACCCACAGTAGAGTGCTGTGATGTCACAGCTCACAGCAACCTGAGCTCTTAGACTTTGGCAATTCTCTTGCCTCAGCCTCCTGATAGCTGGGACTACAGGCACCCGCCACAACACCCAACTATTTTGTTGCTATTGTTGTTGCAGTTTGGCCGGGCCAGTTTGAACCTGCCACTCTTGATATACGGGGCCAGTGCCCTACTCACTGAGCCACAGGCGCCACTCCATTGGATACATTTTTTTCCCATTGTTGAGATATTTTACTAAGAAGAATATGCTCCAGCAACATCTGGGTAAACATAAAAGATGTGACAAATATGCTCAGAATCACAGAGAAACCTTAACTAGATAATCAGGGAGGGGTGTGGGAAGGCTGAGCAGACAGTTCAGCCTCTCAGACTCCGTCCTGCAGCCGCTTTTCTGGCCTCAGGCTCATCTCGTCCTTCCAGCTCTTCCTCCTGCAGAGAGGCAGTGAAAGGTTCTATCTTGAAAGCAGAAAGCCAGCTTTCACCAGACACCAACCCACTGGCACCATGGGCATGGACCTCCCAGCCACTGTGAGAAATAAATGTCTGCTGTTTATAAATTACCTAGGCCAAGTTATTTTGTTATGGCAGCAGGAACTGACTAAGACAGGGGAAAACTTAAAATTTGTTCTCTGCACAACCTTACAGCCAAGTTCAGAGACATGAGGGGTCCCAGGTAAAGTCAGCAGAGAGGAACAGGCCAATTCGCAGAATTCTAAAGACATAAAATTTCCTATTTCCAGCCCCTACATTTTAGAGTGGTTTCTTACACAATGCAAGCTAGCTAAAATCATTCACCTTTGTCTCAGAAACAGCACCCTGCTTTAACAAAAGCCTGAGGTGTGTGGCATTAACTTTGGAACTTAGAAGCAGACAAAGGCTAAGAAAAGCAGCTTCCAGAAAATGGCTGGTGGAGGCTGGAAATTTCTATAGCAGTGGTTCTCAGCCTTCCTAATGCCGCGAACCTTTAATACAGTTAAAAGGGGTCGCAACCCACAGGCTGAGAACCGTGGTTCTAGAAGAAGCTGAAGCTGGAGGCTGACAGTTAACTGCAGGCACCTGCCTGTAGCAAGTTGTAAGAGAGGTCTAAGAAGATACTCAGCACGCCAAAGGGACTCCCTGGCTTTTTATGTCTGACATGGATTTGATAAGTTATAGAAGGAGACTGATTGAAGAAGGAACTGTTCAGTTTACAGGTCAAACTTAGAAGACGTATGAGAAAGCTAGGATTTTCTGGAGTGCAAAATAAAAAAACAGTTTCTCACATGGGAGGCTGAGGCAAGAGAATCACTTAAGCCCAAGAGTTTGAGGTTGCTGTGAGCTGTGACGCCACAGCGCTCTACCCAGGGCAACGTAGTGGGACTCTGCCTCAAAAACAAACAAAACAAAACAACAAACAGTTTCTCACCTTCTGTTTTCTCAACTAGAAAAATACCCTCTGAGTAAATTACAACCCGGGTGAAAATGAAATAAAGGTCAAAATTTAATAGAGGTCAAGATCAGAGTAAGGGAAAACAGAGGGAATTCCTGACAATGTCTTTTTGGCCAGGATAGTAAAGCAGAGTCAATACCACATTCCAGGAAAAGTGACAGGGTCGAGAGAAGCCTAAGATACTCAAGGAGGCGGTGGCCCCATGTTCCTGAGTTGTGATTCGCTGACACAGTCTGGAAGAAGCAGGTGGACACGTCTTGGTCAAGACCAAGCGTCTCGGCTCCCTAAAGGTTCACTGAGAAACAGTACAAGGCAGACTGATTAATAAGAGGAAAAGATACATGCCTTTCAGTTTTTATTTAATGTGTGTACTCAGGAGCCTGCTGAGTGAAGACCCAAGCAGCCGGGAGAAATTATTCATTCTTATGCTCAGGTTCAACAAAATATACACAGCATGCAGAAATATGATCGGACATTTTTGATCAGTCCTTTTGGGTAAGATCTGATGCTAGAAGGCTGAGGGGGGGTCCCAGCGAGGCCTGTGTGTCTGGACTCTTCTTGGCCTCTCTGACCACACGCTTCTTCCTTGTGGGTGTGGGGCTGGGCCGTGGGGGTCTCAAAACCCACAGTCCAACAAGGCAGGTCAGGCAATTTCTCTATGGGCAGTTTCCTTTCTTTCTTTTATTTTCCAGATTGCTATAAGGGTACAAACAAGCAGGACTTGTGTTTGTCTTCGTTAGGCAGATTCCAGGTGATAACTGACCTTCCTGGTCAGTTTTACACAGAAAAATTTTAGGTTTATGGCCGGCTTTCAGCAAAGTAATTTTGGGTACTCCCCAAAGCCGCAGAGATCAGGTGAGCAATGTAAATAAGTTTTAAATCTGATAATAATTTGTCTATAACTATTGGCATCCCCTGAAGAAAAACAGAAGTTTCTCCTAAAAGGTGGAGAGGGGGTTTCCTGTGGCACCTTTTCTGTTTTCCTTAAGGGAACCCAGGCTGTTAGGAAAAAAAAATTATGTCTCTTTATGTGATATCAAAAGTGGCAAAAGAAATAAGGGACCGAGAAGTAAATGGAGAAACAGACAAAGGACAGCTGTGAGTGGCCAGCTCACAAGGACTCAGTGGCCAGCTGGCTTAAGTCCACTGAGTCGCAGAGAGCACAGAGTCCTTCAAACTATACATATTGGTAAATAGCTTAAATCAGTTTTAATTAGGTTGACTTTAAAACCCAGAGCTCTTAAAAAATGCCTTCAATTTCCTTACTGTCAGATTTTAGCAGAGACAAGCAGTTGATATTTTTTGCTTTTGAACTTTTCTTGGAGTCAAAAGCACCCTCCTCAGTGAAACCTCTAAGCCTTAACTGAAGTTAATCACTCACCCAAGGATGCCCAGGTTGTCTCCAAAGAAGGGGAAAGCAGTTTTTAAAAGATCCAGAAATGCTACAAAATAAAGGGAAATTTTGCTAGGTGTGAAGGAAGGACAGCACACATTTCTGTTTAGCACATTCCCTGGGGACTCAGCTGATCTCGAAAGCCCAGTAAGCCCCTGTGTCACTCGCAGGTGGAAGAAGGTGGAAGAAATTAAAGGTTGTCTGAGGAGAGAAAAAGGATCAATAAACAGCAAAAGTTACGCAGATACCAAACCAAAACAGACTATTTCCAGACCAGTATCAGACCTAGGGTGCCAGGATTAGAGCACAGAATCTTACCCACTAGGCTACCTTTGCTGTTTCTCCTCTAGGAGCGGCAGACGGAGGGTTTTATGTTTTTTTGTTGTTGTCGTCGTCGTTGTTTAGCTGGCCACCAACTTGGTTTGAACTCGGCACCCCCTGTGCATGGGGCCAGCACTCTAACCACCGAGCAAGGGGCACCCACACCAAAGGATTTCATCTGTTAGGTTAGATGTTTTAGTCTTCGATTTTGTCAAGAGAATTTTTAAGATTGGCCCATGTTATGTCACTTATAAAGATTTGATCTTCATGTGAATAAGAACAATTATTTAGAATAAGAGATCTCTAAAATGCTTTGTTTTTAAAATGTTAGGAGTCTTTTAATTTAGACTCTAAATTTTAGAGCCCCTATCTGCAGCCACCAAGATGGAGTGTGCTTATTCCCGTGTGACCCAACAGAATAGCCTCTTCAGAGAAGCCATTCTCAGAAGATCCTCTCAGTCCCCCAGAAACAGGTTACCATAGAGGAGGACAAAGAGGGTCCAGCCACTTGTCACTGTCTAACCAATATGAAGAGACAGGGATTAGGTCCCCCTAACTTTATCGTCAGAAGGCGAGCGATTCTGTAGAACAGGGAGGGTAGCCTCTCCAAGACTGTTCTGCCTTGGTTACAATTCTAATAGTTTTATAATTAAATACAGGAAACAAACCTAGAAAATTCTAACTTTACCTGATAGGAAGCAACATCAAAGTAGTCTTCATTCTGACAATGCAAAATGTTTAAACAACAGAAAGGTGATTTTCACTTTAACAAAATATCTAAGAGAATCAATAAAGAAAACAACATTATCACCGAAGTAACGTTTATTCTACCAACATCACAACACCTGTTGTCTCCGTGTGAGGACCTCCTCTGTCTCCTGAGACAGACACGTTCGTGTTTTCTCCCTCATGATGATGGAGAACCCTCAACTAGATACTCAGGGAAGGTGTGTGGGGAATGCTGAGTGGACGAGGTCAGCTGTGCTGCTTCAGCTCAGCTCTCAGACTCCGTCCTGCAGCCCCTTTTCTGGCTTCAATAGTAGCAGGTTTTTGAGAGGACAGACCCCTCCAGAAGAGGACTTCTCATGACAAACATCTCTGAAAGCTTGATACATTCAAAATGAAAAAGTTTCAGGTCCCCAGACATTGCCGGGCTGGCCTCCAGACATAACCTGAAAATTATGTCCCTGAGATTAGTGGAGTCCAAGACAGCATTCACCCACGTGGTTGCAAGACCAGCTCGCAAGGACGTCAAACAAAGTGAGAGGGGACTTTATCCAGCACCTCTCTTTATGAATAGCACAGAAACGCATACAAAAAAAAAAAAAAGACTATTTCTAGGAGGAATGAGATCCAACAACACGAATTCATGTTACAAAAGACCAAAATCACCAGACTTACTGCACCAACACTAGTCACCTATTAATCAAGGCCTTTCCAACAGTGACCTTTACCCTCTGCTCAGTGGGGTGGTCAGAGGGCCCCGGAGCCAGGCTGGTCTGAGAAATCCTGACTCTTTCTGCAGGCAGATCAGCTTCCTGGGTTGTCCTCACTGTAGCTTTCTGGAAAAAAAACAGCCGCTTTGGTGATCCCATGAACTACACCAAAGGTTCACTCACATGACTGATTAATAAGAGAAAAAGACATACACATTTTATTTTTTTTATTTAATGCATATACATAACAGGCTTCGGAAAGAAGACCCAAAGATTCAGGGGAAATTGCCCAATTGTTGTCGTATGCTTGGGTTGCGCTAAGTGTGCACAACACGTGTGGAGACGCCAGTGCACAAGGGCGTGAGACCTGACCGCCCAGGAGGACTTGGGGAGCCTCTCTGCAGAGCGAGGGGGGCTTCTGACTCACACTCAAACAGGGTAGGTCAGGTAATGTCTTTACGGCCCTATTTATACAGAAAAAAATTTAGGTTTATGGCTGGCATTCAGGACAAGGGGTGCTGGCTTTTCTGACATTCCAGAAGAGGAAGAAGGAGTCTAGTTTCCACTAACACAGGGAAAAATGGGGCGGAGAGCCTGGAGGACAGGAGTGAGGTTCCCTTCACTCTGGGGCCCTGTGTTCTGAGCCCCACCACAGGGACTGAGATGGAAGGGTAAAAATCAGTCCCAAAGACATTCAGGCCCTAATCTCTGAAATCAGTGAGTGAAGGTGTGGTTGACTTAGATTTTAAGGAGAGATTATCATGAATTACCTAAGTGAGCCCTGAAAATAATCTCCAGTGTCCTTCGAAGAGGGGCCGAGGAAGATCAGACCACAGAAGCAGATGGAGATGAGACACCTGAAGGCATGAAAAGCCCAGAAACCCTAGAGAGGTTTTAGCACCTCCGGAGGGAGCGTAGCCCTGTTGTCACCGTGACTCCAGCCTAGGGAAACTAGTGTTGGATCTCGGACCTCCAAAATACTGAGAGTATAAATGTGTGTTATTCAAAGTCACCAAGTTTGAGTTCCTTTGTCCCAGCCACCATAGGAAATTATTACTACAACTACCAAAAACTGTAACCAAGTCAGTCGTAGCTCTGATTGTAATAGGTGTAGCAGTTACTGGGTGTTATATTTTTATTCTCTCTCTCTGCATATATATGTGTGTGCGTGTGTGTATGTGTGTGTGTGTGTGTGTATATCAATCCAGCCTCTTCTGCATAAATAACAGCTATTTGTTTATGCAGAAGGTTGGATTAGATATATATGGTGAGTGCATTCTTTTCGATTCCTGCCCCACAAAGGGCTGAAAAGCCATCTGTGTTCATTTGAAGGGACAGCAGCACAGATTCCCAGCGGTGGCAGAAATCTAGGCTGACTCTCCCGCTCTTTGTCAGTCAGGCCTTTCCTGTTTGCATTCTAGAGCACATCCCTCCAGTTCATAATATCAACGACATAACGTTAACTGGACCAGGGAAATATGAAGTGGCAGGGATATCGTATTGCATTGTAACCTGGGGGAAGGAGATGCCCCCTGCACAGACCCAAGGTGATTTACGGAATGCTGGTGAGTGTTTACACCCTGTAGCTCCTGCTGCTCAGCAAAGGTACGGCAGCTAAGAAGCTTTTTGACTATGGAAACAGTACATCCCACACTTGGGAAAACTGCACTGATGCATTTACTGAATGACCCGGAAGGATGCCAGTTTTGAGAGAAGCTAAGTGTAAGAGATTGTCCAGGGCAGATTCAAGCTGCAGTTACAACCAGACCTGCCCCAGGGTCATGGTGGAAGAATAGAGACATCCATAGTGGGCCCTGTAACCTTGGCACTCTGGATGCTGAGGCAGGAGGATGCCTTGAGCTCAGGAGTTCAGGATGAGCAAGGGCACCACCCCATCTCTAAAATTAGCCTGTTGTTGTGGGTGCCTGTAGTGCCAGCTACTTAGGAGGCTGATGCAGGTGGATACCTTGAGCTCAGGAGTTCAAGATGAGCAAGAGCAAGACCCCGTCTCTAAAACTAGTCTATTATGGTGGGCACCCATAGTCCCAGTTACTTGGGAGGCTGAGGCAGGAGGATCTCTTGAGCGCAGAGTTAGAGGTTGCTGTGAACTGTGATGTCACGGCACTCTACCCAGGATGACAAAGTTGAGACTCTGTCTAAGAAAGGAAGGAAGGAAGGAAAGAAAGGAAAGGAAAGGAAAGGAAAGGAAAGGAAAGGAAAGGAAAGGAAAGGAAAAAGAAAGAAGAAAGGAAGGAAGGAAGGAAGGAAGGAAGGAAGGAAGGAAGGAAGGAAGGAAGGAAGGAAGGAAGGAAGGAAGGTTCACCATGAAGATGGAAGCAGGGTTGCAGTTCAGCAGGTCCCAGGAGAGGTCTTGGCGGATACTCTGGGGTATAAGGCAAGTCCATGCCCTCTTGTCTCTGCAAGGCCTGCTGAGACAAAATACCTCTGACTGAGTGGCTTATACAACAAAAATTTATTTTCTCACATTTCTGGGGCTTAACTATTTATAATCCTACGTCGGATGTTCCAATATCATGATTTTTGTTTGTTTATAAACAAAAATAAACAAAAACACTTTATCTTATGCAACCTAAAATAGATAATAAAATCATCAGGTGAGTTCATATTTATGTTTTACTTCCTTAAACTGTAGGATAATTACAAATAAAAAACCAACCTCTTTCCCACCCCAAATAAATAAGAACTGGGGAGTATGTGGCTAGATTGGAAAAGGTTGGTTCATGGCGAGGATTCTCTGGCTTGGAAATGGCTATTTTCTCGCTGTGTCCACACGTGACGTTTCCTCTGTGTATGTGAGGAGGGAGAGAGGGCTCTCTGGTCTCCGTCCTCTACTTCAAGGACACCAGATGTATTGGACAGAGCCCATGTATGACCTCACTTACCCTTACTGCCTCCTCCAAGGCCTGGCTCCAAGTGCAGTCACGTGGTGCTTCCACATATAGATTTTGGGAACACACAGTTTAGTCTAAGACATTTCTGCAATAGAAATTATCCACCACTGAAAGGCCAGGCCCTGGCATACTATCAGGCCCCCACAGAAACTGAATACCTGATTGTAGTACATCAGCTTTTTCCCAGCGTCATTTGAATTTTGTCTCTTGAGCTAAGCATTGATGGACCTGGTAATTCACTGGGTCGGGCAGGAATAACATTATTTCACCATACAAAGCCAATGAGACATTTCAGATTAGACTAAGTAGATCCAGTGAACACAAATAAATTAAACTAAGACACTTGGCCCAGGCCCTTGTACCACCTTCATTTCATACATAGGTACTTTGCTATGACCTGCTTGAATAGGAGGAAAAAGTCTTTGGCTCATTGCCAAATTAGCTCTATACATTGGTACAAGCCAAATATGGGCTTCTGCTATTCTGTGGCACCATTTTGGAAACGATGAAGAAAAAAGCTTCTCAGTAACTGGGGTTTTAAGAAGTATACCTGGTTTTTAACCTGGATTGGAGCAAGGAATGACCAGAGATAAGAATGTCCAGGACTGCTTGCTGGTTATTTTAAGTGGCTTAGCTGATTGTTCAGGAACTTTGGGGACAGAGAGGAGATGACAGGTGTCAGGAGACAGCAAGCATATGTGTCCATGAGACTCTCATGTAACCTGTCACCCAGGGACCACATTTATAATGAAAGAGGCTCGGCAATGTCGGGTAAGCAAGGGCTCTGGTTGACATATGTTTTTTGGAGGCAGCTTGTACTGGCTTAGAAGAGCTGGTTGTTAAATATTCAAGAATTTTGAGATAAATTTAACCATTGGTCGGTTGCAATTGGCCATAGTGAAACCAAAATTCAAGCAAATGCTGCAAATCAGAGCTCCTCCCCCGGCCAACGCCCCAGCTGGTTGCGTTGACACACCACCGAATGTGGGGTGCTCACACACTAAACAAGTTCATTCAGGAGGCTAATCTAATATCAGCTAATATAAGGCTAATCTCGTGCCTCTCAACACCACAGGTGTAGAGACTGCCAATTCATTCGGGAGCTTGAGAGAATGTTGGGGTGAGCATTTCAAGGGTCACACTGGGCAGCAGACTGGGTAGTCCTTAGTGGCCATATGGGTGATACTTTTAAAGATGCAATGTGTATTTGAAACCAAAGACCATGTATGGTGCTGTGTCCACAGTAAAGGAACACTTGTCTGGAAATGAAAAAGTGGGATACGAGGGACTCCTCTCCCTGACAGCTCAGTGGCCCACCCGGGGAATTTGTGCTTTGTCACATGTCACTTCTGACACTTCTTGCCAGGGCCCAGGACTGGCCAGGTCTCGGGCCAGCTTAACTAGGTTCCGGATGCGGACTGCTAAGTTACCTTGCTCAGGTTCAGTTTCTCTTGGGTGCCTGAGGGCTATCTACTTCAGCTGGAGAGAGAGAAAGTGTGTCTTAGAGAGAATAAAGCAGTCTTCTTAGAAAGATAGATCTTAGTCTTTAGTAGAGCTCTGTAATCTTCAGCAGGGAGACGCCGTGCTGGCGTTCTGCAGGCAGGAGAGGAGACAGAGTCAGAGTCAGAGTAAGCGTGTCTGTGATAGAATGTGCATGCTCCTTGACTGCCTTCTCCTCCAGCCTAATATAAGGCTGAACTCGTGCCTCTCAACACCACAGGTGTAGAGACTGCCAATTCACCACTGCTCTCATCTTGCGAGCTCCGTGTTTGTTAGGAGAGCCAAATCCCTCTCTTCCCTTTCCACCCAGGGGTTCCATTATTGAGCCATACAGGTATTTCCTATAACTCTCACTCTAGCCACAGGCTATATGGGCTCCAACAGTGCTTCTTCTCCCAGAACTTCAGGCTGTGCTTGGAGAGGCATCAGGACAGTGTGGGTTCCACTAAATCTGAGGCCATGTCTGTGACCTTGTCATTTGCTGTTCCTTACCCTGATACACCTACAAACAAAGGAAAGAGTTATTAACCTGGAGGGGAGATGGCCCCTGCTCAATATAAAGGGCGGAGTCGCTCTGTGTACGGGAAGATTAGGCTTATCGGAACTCAGGGGGTTTCCTTGGGTGGCAAACAGTGATGAACTCTTATTTGTTGGTAAGTGCAAATGGGTGACTTTGAAGCCATGGCAGGATGAAGGTCGGATGCCAAATGCTCAGATCCCTCAGGTTTGAATGTCTCAGTTACCAGGCGGGTAGCCTGGACCCACGGAGATGCTGAGATGCTGACGGGAATCCAGACTGAGATATTGGACAGCAGGAACCAGCTCCAGGACCCACTGGCCAACTGCCCCTTGGCCCATGAACTTTCCCATTGATGGACTGATTTATAAACTCTGGCCAGCCATGAAGAGTCAGAGCTATAAGGGTGGACTTTTTTGTGTATGGTGGGGGCTCACTGAGTTGCCCAGGCTGGAGGACGGTGGCACCATCATAGCTCATTGTTACTCCTGGACTGAAGCTGGGCTCTGGGGATCCTCCTACCTCAGCCCCCCGAGAAGCCAAGAATACAGCCGTGTGCCACCACACCCGGCTAATTTTTTTTATTTTACATTATGAGGGTACAGACATTTAGGTTGCATTGTTCATTGGGTAGAGTCCAAGTTGTAGTTGTGCCTGTCACCCAGGAGGTGTGCCGTGTACCCCAACATTGTGCCTGTTAGGTGAGAGCACATTAATCCCCCTTCCTCTTTACCACCCCTCCCCCACTTGAGTTTAATTGTGTTTTTTCTCTTGTGTGGGCGTATATTAGTTCATCTACTGGCTTCATATTAGTATAGAGTACTTTGGATACTTGCTTTTCCATTTTTAGTGATATTTTACTGAGGAGAATGTTCTTCAACTCCTTCCGGGTAAACACAAAAGATGTAAAGTCTCCGTCTTTCCTTACGGCTGAATAGCATTCCGTGGTGTACAAATGTCACAGTCTGTTAATGCATGCAGGGGCTGATGGGCACTTGGGATTGTTTCTACATCTCAGTGATTGTAAATTGAGCTGCGATAAACAATCTAGTGCAAATGTCCTTATGATAATTTTTCTTTTCTGGGTAGATTTCTAGTAAAGGGATTGCAGGATCAAATGGAAGGTGTACTTTTATTTTTTTGAGAATTCTCCATACTTCTTTCTGAAAAGACTGTATTAGTTTGCAGTCACACCAACTATATAGAAATATTCCCTTCTCTCCACATTCACACCAGCATCTGCAGCTTTGGAATTTTTTTTTTTCCCCTACGGTTTTTGGCTGGGACTGTGTTTGAACCGACCACCGCTGGCATATGGGACCAGCACCCTACTCCTTTGAGCCACAGGTGCTGCCCAGGGGATTTTTTTTTTTTTTTAAAGACAGGGCTTGCTATGTTTCCTAGGCTGGTCTTGAACTTCTGACTTCAAGTGATCCTCTTGCCTTGGCCTCCCAAAATGCTGAGACTACAGGTGCAAGCCACTACACCTGGCTCCAAAACTATTTTTGAAGTCAGAATCAATAAGACTTGTAGATAGGTGGAATGTGGCAACTGGCAAAAAGATCTAAATTAGGGGTGATGCCTCTATTTCTGACCTAAGCAACCAGGTAAAGAATGGCTTTTATTTACTGAGGTTGTGGGTAATTACAAGTGTAGGATGTGGAGGATTTCACTTTGCTGACATTACATTTGGGATGTCTGTAAGACAGCAGAGATTTCAATTAAGTCCGGGCTGGAGCTACAACTTTGGGAAAATAGAAGTGGTCACAAGAAGTTCCATGTCACCATGTGACTGTTGTGAGCCTAAAATGTGGTCCTAATAAGGTCTGTGGCTTTCCTCCACCCAGAAGCTTACAATCTTCTGGAGAGCTGCCACTCCATTAACTTGGGTCCCAGGGTGAGGGTGTGTGGAGTGGTACCCCAACCCTCAGTGGACATTGCCCCCAAGTAAGAAGTAAGCCATTATTTATAGAGGCCTCTGTGAATCCAGGGTGGTGTTACAGCAGCAGACACTGCCTTATTCTGACAGGTGCAGAAACACTTGCTTCCCTAAAACAGGAGGAAAGAAGATCAGGGACATAATTTAAGGTAGTTTGGGGGTCTGATGGTGAGAAAATGAATGAATTCACATGTAGTAACCTTCCAGAAGGAAAAACAGCAGAACAGAATACGCATCTTTTCCAACCCCCCAAACTGAGTTCTGGAAAAATAAAAAAAGCTGTCTAGTGCTGTTTTTCACCTGGCATAACAAGAGAGTGACCTTTACAAGGCTGACATCCCAGGGTGTGTGCAGTCAAATGCAAATACTTCATTATTATGTCAAGTCTCAATTGATCGTGTAAGAGAGACCGCAGGTCATGTGAGCTGCAGAATGGCTCAGATGTGATTTCCTTGCACGTGGGCTGTACAGCTGCTGGTTTACTTTCTGCTTCTGGTTTTTGTCTGCTCATGTTGGAAGTCTCGACTCCTGCTGACGGGAAGGTGAGGGGTCTCCAGGCACAGCCCCTCATGACTCATTGGGGACTGGTTGTCTATGGTCATACACCCGGACAGGTGGCTGCCAGGTGGGCTGGGGCACCCCCTCGGAGTATTCTCTCTACAAAAGCCCACCAAGGCTCTATAATCCATTTATAGGACGTTCTGCCTTTTACTCTCAGATTAGAGAAAAGGTTTCCCTTCCTGTAAACAAGGGTGGGAACGTGTGGGGAAGAGAGGGACTTACATCAGATCTAACTGGGAAAACAGCTCTCTTTATATTTTTATAGTCAGAGAAACATAAGGCCGCCACATGGTCACCTAAACGATGTCGAACGTCACTGCTTTCCCTCTGCCAGCGGGACCCAGGGAGGAGTCAGCATTTGTGGCACTTTGGAGAGTTCTTGGATTAATGTCTCTTCCTCCTTTCTGTGATGGTTAAACTCTTGTGTCCACGTGGCAAAATATCTGGCTACCTCTTACTCTGGGTGTGTGTGTGACAGCCTTTCTGGAAGAGATTTTGGCTAGCCTGAGCTGATTACTGGTAGACTGAGTATGACAGATTCACTCAACATGCATGAGCCTTGTTGAACGTGTCGACGATCTGGATACCGTAAGAGGCTCAGAAATATTTCTCTCTATCTGGCCGTCTGAGACTGGACTTGAACTCAGGTTGGTACAGATGCCCTTTGCTCTCCTTGTTCTCAAGCTTTGGACTCTGGAGCTACAACATGGGATTTCCTGGGTCTTCTACCCATAGATCCTGGACCCATAATCACGAGTCGCTTCCTTCTGGTAAATCTCTTTTCTGTCTGTGCCTTTACCTGCATCTCTCCTATTGGGTCTATTTCTCTGCAGAACTTGCACCAATCTACTTCCCAAGACAAAGGTCAAAAAAGAGGAGGAGGGTGCAGTGCTCCCCAAGCCAGCAGTGGGTCTGGGGGTGCGACTCGTAACCCACGACCTCAGCTTTTCAAGAACCGTCTTCAAATCTCACTGAGGGCTGTCAGGCTAAGAACTACAAGTACACACCTTCCCAGGTTCATAAACACTCACACCTCTTGTGTTTTGAGAATTATTAAGACAAAAATTCTTTGAAAACCAGCCAGATAAGGTTCATTTCCAGTGCATTTCACTAGACCAAAAAAAGAGGGAGAGGATGTTCCAGGGAGACTCAGAGGACACGGGGAGGGGGGATGGCTGGGGAGGTCACAGGAAGGGGGAGGGCTGGGGAGTTCATGGGGAGGGGGGATGGCTGGGGAGGTCACAGGGAGGGGGATGGCTGGGGAGGTCACGGGGAGGGGGATGGCTGGGGAGGTCACAGGGAGGGGGGATGGCTGGGGAGGGCACAGGGAGGGGGGATGGCTGGGGGAGGACATGGGGAGGGGGGATGGCTGGGGAGGGCACAGGGAGGGGGATGCCTGGGGAGTTCACGGGGAGGGGGGATGGCTGGGGAGGACATGGGGAGGCCTGGTGCACAGACACACTGACACACTTCCCTCAGGCTGCCCTGACAAATTACCATAAACCCAGGACCTGAAACAACACAAATTCCTTCTCTCATAGTTCCAGAGGCAGAATTCTGAAATCCACAGGTGTCGTCAGGACTGTTCTTGAAGGGACAGATGGGAGTAGAGTTGGAGACTGGGGCTGTAAAGGGGAGAGGAGGCGGGTCCAGGAACTGGAAAGGATTCATTAACAGAGAAAAGAGAGGACAAGCTGTGTGGAGTCGGCCCAGGAGCCAGCTCAGCTCTCAATTTCCAGAGGCGGCATCATCCCTTATCAGTAGGTTGAAGATGGGAGGGGTTTCCAGGGGGAGTCCCCATCTCTTCTGCAGAGGAATTAGTTTTGACACTCAGGGCAAATCTAGGAATTTTTCCCTTATGGCTGAGTGGGGTCCAGAGTGCTGTTTCCCCAGGCACACTGGCCTTGAAGCATTCTGGGAGGTGGGCAAGGGTTTTGCTGTGATTACTCGTTTCTGGCCTACTCCTTCCCACCAGCTCCTTCATCTCCCAGCTCCTGTCAGGGCTGTAAGTATCTTTCCGGCAGTGCTGGTGCTGCCAAAGACTCTGGGGAAGGGTTCTGCTGCCCTCCCAGCTCCCGGGGCCTCAGGGATTGGTGGGCTTGTAGCATCACTCCAGTCTCTGTCTCTGTGTGGCCTTATTCTATGTGTATACATGTGCAATGTGTGTGTACATGTGCGTGCATGCACATGTGTACATGTCTGTGTGCACCTGTGTGTGCACCTGTGTGTACATGTCTGTGTGCACATGTGTGTGCATGTCTGTGTACATGTGTGTGCACGTGTGTGTACATGTCTGCATGCACGTGTGTGCATGTCTGTGTACATGTCTGTGTGCACATGTGTGTGTGCGTGGGTGTGCGCACGTGTGTACATGTGTGTGCATGTTTGTGCACATGTGCATGCATATTTGTGTACGTGTGCTTGCTGTGCTTGTGCATGTGCATGTCTGCCCTCTCCTTACCGGAATACCAGCTCTTGGATTTAGGGTGCACCCTGACCCAGTATGACCTCCCCTTAACTCCATTCCATCAGTGGAGACCCTATTTCCAAGTAAAGTCACATTCTGGTTCTTGGAGGGGCTTCAGGAGATGGGAGGGAAGCCTGGCCTGTGGAACCTCCAGGGAGAGTGGAGGGCCCCTAAGAATGTGGGCCTGGGCTTGGCACCCGTTGCTTGGTGGTTACAGCTCCAGCCACATACACCGAGACGGGTGGGTTCAAACCCGGCCCAGGCCAGCTAAAACAACAATGGCAACTACAACAAAAAAATAGCCAGGCATTGTGGTGGGCTCCTGTAGTCCCAGCTACTTGGGAGGCTGAGGCAAAAGAATCACTTAAGCTCAAGAGTTTGAGGTTGCTGTGAGCTGTGATGTTGTAGCTCTCTAAGGAGGGCAATATAGTGAGACTCTGTCTAAATAAATAAATAAATAAGAATGTAGATCTGAGTCATCTGGGGAAGCTGTGACCTACAGAAAGAGACAATAATCAGTGACCAGTAGGAAAGGTCAGCACCTCCTGGAGGTGAGAGAGACCAGTGACAAACCTGCAGCCAATCTCAAAGGGAGAGGAGGGATGTGGTTATACCCCAAGGGGCTTTGCAGCTCCCCCTCTGCTCCCTCGTAAGAGGGCCCACTCCCACTTCCCTTTGGCAGTGCTCTAAGCTTTCTTTATCTTTGTTCTTGATTACAATTTCTCTGCTACCCTGAGACTCCTATAGGTCCCTTTTACTTCCTGCCCACTCTGCCCAGCCTGCTCCAGTTTTATTTTCTGTTTCTGCTCATTTTTGCTTCCCATTCCTGAGATGCCTCAGTTGAACTTTTTAGCTCAGCTGAGTAATCAAACCAGGTCAACTAGGTTTGGGGAACCAGCACCTCTGACCCCCAACAATGGGCATGAATTGGGGGGACACCAACCCTGCAAACATGAATGGCTGTGAGACTCACTGCTGGTATTTTCCAAATTACTTGCAGAAGAAAGTTTCCGAGAGGCTCAGCTCCTGCACAGGGGCGGTGAAGCCTGAATTGTTATTGTGGGGACACCCCAGTCTGACCCAAGTGCTGTGAGGTGTGGAGAGACGCAGGCTCCTGCTGCATAGAATTGCAAGGCAGCCCGTTTCCACAAAGACCTGGAAATGCCAGTGAGAGCTTGGAGATATAATTTCTGCTCAGTCACACGGAAGAAAACCAAATTGGGAAAGGCACCAGGCCTTGGGGCATTAGCAGAGGGTTAATGGCACGAGGAGGTCCAGAATATCCTTCTCAGTCAGACAGAGGGAGTTCTCAGGTACTGGGCGCTGTGCGGAACAGCCTGGCACTGGCCTCATCTCCTTCCCAGCGACAGCCATGAACAAGGAGAAGGGCTTTCCGATAGCAGAGCTATCTTGGGTGCGCTGACAGTGAGAAGAAGAAGTGTTTGCCTCTGAGAAGGAACAAAACCACCGTGGCTGTGAAGCAGAAGCCCCTTGGTCAGCGCCCACACAATTCAGCAGTCGTGCTGGGACCTAAAGGCTCAGAGCTTCTTGGACGGCCGTGGAAGTAGCCACAGTCAGAAGACATTGGAGAATGACTTAGCTGAGAGATTTCAGAGGATAAGACCATGTTCATTTTACCAAAGGAACACCCAGGGCCAAGAAAGCAGGTTTCACTAAACCACCTGTCTGTGGACCTGGGGCCACGGTTCTCCACCCAAGCTGCTGGTTCCCCTCTGAAGGAGAGAGTGAGACGCTGAGCACTAAAGTCCCAAGACATAGTGATAATCCCCAATACACAAAGTCCTGTAGAAATGCCACCAAAAAATGCATATCAGCTCCCTGAGAGTATCAGCCAAAGTCTTGCTCCTGTCATTTGAATCCCAGAGATTTGGGGACTTCTCCAATGATTCGCTGCTGCTGTCTTGTAGTCTACACAGCCAAAACACAAATTCAGCCAAAGCCAGGCACAAAGGAAACAGTGCCCAAAGGCCTCTCCGTGGTGTCCCTGAAATGATGTCCATCAACCCGGCACACAGAGTGAGGGTGAAGCCTTGTCTGGACCCCTGAGAACAGCTGGGTCTTTTTTTTTTTTAATCATTGGGGATTCATTGAGGGTGCAGAGAACCAGGTCACATTGATTGCTTTTGTTAGATAAGGACCCTCTTAAAAATTGTGCCTCGCCCCCAAAAGGTGAACCACAGCCCTTGTCCCCCCACCTGCTCCCTCCTTCCCTCTCTCTGCTCTCCCCTTCCCCCACCCCCACCATGTACTAGGACCGTAAAGTCCTCATAGCAGAATTGAGTACATAGGATTCTTGTTTCTCTATTCTTGTGATGCTTTATAATGTATTCCACATCCATCTAGGTTAACACAAAAGATGTAAAGTCTCTATCTTTTTTAGTGGTGAATGGGACTCCATGGTATAAAGATACCACAGCTGGTTAAACAGTCTAGTGCAAGTGTCCCTGTGGTTAAAGGATGTTTTTTCTTCTGGGTAGATGCCCAGCAATGGGATTGCAGAGTCAAATGGGAGGTCAAACTTTAGGTCTTTGAGGGTTCTCCATACTGCCTCCCAGAACGGCTGGGTCCTGAGGGGCATGGCCTGTTCAGTGGGAGAGTTTCATCTGGCTTTCTCATTTCAAATGGATAATTTTGATATTGGGAGGCGGGGGATCTGAAATTGAAGGTGACGTTTCCAAGAGCAATGAACCATTTCCGTTTTTTTGTCTATTCTTGACATGGATTAATTGACCTGAGTGTTAGAAATAAAAATCAGGGACAGAGGTGTGAATCACGACACTGCGTTGTCCTCTCCGAGATCAGGTGGGTGCCCTGAGACCCTTATCTGGGGTCCTGCCCTGCCCCCACCACCCTGGCTGCCAGCCCGGAAGCCTCAGTGTCCCTGAGGAAGGACAGAGGAGGCACAGCTGGGGGCGCAGGGTTGTGCTGGACGCCTTGGGTATATTTTCTCATTGAATGTTTACCCCATATGGATAATGTGAGATTTCGGCTTCCCTGCCTCAACATGAGGGAATTATGAAGTCATACTTGGTCTCCATTAATTCAACGTATATTAAGTAAGAGCCAGACTCCGAGCCACGTGATGGGTATAGAAAAGAAAGCAAGAAGCCACCTGGCCCCTGCTTTGCCAGAGCCTTTGAATACGGGGCAGGTAACACAATCACAATAACAAGTGGAACATTGCACATTGCAGTGTGTAAGGGAGGAGGAATAGAAAGTTTCTCCGTGGGAGCTCCAGGCAAGCTGACTGTGGGGGGTGAGGGTGGGCGTGGGATGAAAGTCACTCTCACGTTGAGACCAGGACGATGAGCTCCAGGAAAAAGGGACAGAGGGACGCCCTGTGCACAGGAGCAGCTCACGCCAAGGCTCAGGGGAGTGGGACAGAGGTCAGGGAGGGGCAGTGCTGTGGAGGGCAAGGCTGGGGGAAGGCAGGGCTTCCTCTGTCTGGACAGGTGCGAGGGGAAGCTGAAGGAGCTCCTGGAGCACAGCTGACCTTGTGCTTCAAAATAGGCATCCTGGTTACATAACATAGTAAAGGAAGCATTGGGGGTGGAGGCAGCAGGTGGGGCAGAGGACCTGGGAGGAAGGCAGATCAATAGCCCAGGTGACAGGGAACTAGGACGGGAGGATTACAAGGTGCCAAAGCCGTACTCAGAACAAAGCCTGTGCCAGACCCATTGCACTCAGCTTTGCAAGTGCCGTGTCTTGCTCACGCCGGGAGCTGCCACGTCCCCTCCTCATGGCTCGCTTAGGAAAGGCTCTCACCAGCATGTGCCTGGGAAGGACTGTCCAGAGAAGGACATATTTGTGCTTCTCCAGGGCAGATCTCTAAAAGAAAAAATTCTATAGTTTTGACATGTTCCCACCTGTAGTCTTAAGCTCCCTGCAAGGACCTCCAGACCAGGCCCTGTGGGGGCTGGTGCTCCCCTTCTGTCCTAGAAAGATCTTGCTGGTGTTCAATAGACCATCGCCCCTTCAGTCCCCAGAGGTGAAGACGCAGTTCCCACACATGACAGTGTCTAGGCAGACAGCTGAATTACTAGAGCTTCAGCCAACATTGAAAACGGACCCCTACCCAGGTTTCCGGAGCTCAGAGATGGGGATGACAGAGCCATAGCACTGTGGAAACTTCCTTCTGTAAGTTACTCATGCTTTTAAAAATGGTAATTTGGGCAGCGCCTGTGGTTCAGTCGGTAAGATGCCAGCCCCATATACCAAGGGTGGTAGGTTTGAACCCATCCCCGGCCAAACTGCAACAAAAAGAAAGTAACCAGGCATTGTAGCAGGTGCCTATAGTCCCAGCTACTGGGGAGGCTGAGGCAAGAGAATCACTTAAGCCCAGGAATTGGAGGTTGCTGTGAGCTGTGACGCCACGGCACTCTACCCAGGGCGACAGCTTGAGGCTCTGTCTCTACAAAAAAAAAAAAAAAAAAAAAAAGGTAATTGGCTAGAGTGTCATAATTCTCCCACACACGTAAATAAGGTTAATGAATTTTATTCTACACAGATGATTTAAATTGTAAAACAATCAAATTACTTTTCAGGTAATACTTTGGGCCCAAATCAAATAAAAATTTCAAGTCGTTATAACTTTAGAAAAAGAAACTCATTTGAATATGAGATTTAGATCCATTAAAAGTCTCTTCAACTTTAAATAGTGATAATAGAAATCAGAAAAGCTTGAGCGTGGCTAAGATTAATTAAGAGCAAATGCGTTTGGGAGAAGGAAATGACGGTGCTGTGATTTTAGCATGCAAATGAGGTCAGAAAGTTTAAACTACTGTGCATCTACATAAACACAGCCTCCATAAAGGGAAAATATTTCATTACAAGGATTTATAAGTACTTCGTTCTGGAGTTCTTGTTACATAAGTAGCGACAAAGTGGTAAACCACAGCCAGCCCCTGACGCCTGGCTGCCGATAACTAAGCTACTCCCAATTCAGAAATCTTCACTCTCAAAGTTCTCTGCCCCAATGAGGCAGGCAGTGTCGGTAACCCACTCGGTCCCCTTGGGGAGAGGCTCAGCGTGTGCATCTGTTTTGTGGACTTTACTTCCAGAGTTCCCCCACATTTGGGGTCTTCAGGCTGCTTTCCTTTGGGCTACTGCGGCCACGTCGCCCAGGCAGACGGCCAGGAATGCCTGAAGTTATGCTGCCAACTGCCACCCCCTCCCTGATCTGCAGCCGATAACCAGTGTGAGTGTGCAAAGCCCAGCTCCTTTGCCTTGAGGTGGACAAACTTAGTTTATACTCCAGAGCACAGGATCAGGCTACGGCTGGCCATTAGCAGTTGGTGTGACATTTCAGTCCTGAAGCCAGACCTGAAGTAGAGCTTGAGAGGAAGATTCTTATGCAAGTTTTTTTTTATTTTTTATTTTTATTATTATTGTATTTTACATGTACATGTGTTTATTAGGTTTCCACTTTTTGCCTTCGTCAACTCAGAACTGAGTCACTACCATCTCCACTCAGTAACCAGGGATCTGTGTACCAGGCTGTGAAGGACTTCTGGGCAGAGCAGGGCCTCAATGTGTGTCTTTCGTGGGCTCAGAAACAGAAGAGCCCAGACGTGGGAGCCCCAGTGTTGCCACCGCAGCGGGCACAGGAATGAGTGTGGCACTGGAGGGCGAGCCTGGCCATGGAAGGGTCAGTGAGGACAGGAGGCCGAGAAGGGAGGAGGTGGTTGCTTCTGACTCCTGCTCAGCCCTCTCCTGGCAGGACTTGGGACAAGTGCAACCACAGCCATGGTTGGTTTTTAAAATCGTTTCAACTGAAGGATCATACCATGGAGCACTATCCAGCCATAAAAAGATGGAGACTTTACAACTTTTGTATTAACCTGGATGGAGTTGGAGAACATTCTTCTTAGTAAAGTATCACAAGAATGGAAAAGCAAATATCCAATGTACTCAGTACTAATATGAAGCCAGTAGATGAACTAATACACCCACACAAGAGAAAAACTCAATTAAATTCAAATTGGGGTTAGGGGATTGTTAAAAATAATAATAAAATCGTTTTAGCTGGCTACTCTACTTGTTAGAAGCTGCGTAGCGTGTATGGGAAACCTGACTAACAGCTTAACCTCACAGGGTTTATTTTTCTGGCAGGACAGGAAATCAGGGGAGACCCTTCAGAGCTGGAATGGTGAGGACAGATGTTGCCCAGACCCCAGGCTCTGGCTCTCTGTCCCTCCATACTCAGCCTCTGCTTCTGTTCTCAAGATCACCTCTTTGTCTCATGTGCTCCTTGGTCACAAAATGACACAGCAAAGAGAAACTGCTAGAAGGAAGGGGGAGTATCTGTGTCAGAAAAGCAGAACTCCCCCAGAAGCCCCCAGCAGACCTCTGCTCCTGTCTCCTGGGTCAGTACCTGTCCTGGACCACCCTCCCCTCAGTGGAACCTGGGGAGGACAGCTGTTAGCCCAGCACTTTCTGCTTTGAAGAAATTGTGATTCTCACTACCAGACTTCAGACTATACTATAAATCTATAGTGATCAAAACAGCATGGTATGGGCACAAAAATAGAGAGGTAGATGTATGGAACAGAATTGAGAACCGAGAGATGAATCTAGATACTTATCATCATTTGATCTTCAATAAGTCCATCAAAAACTTAAATTGGGGGAAAGACTCCCTATTTAACAAATGGTGCTGGGTTAATTGTCTGGTGAGTTGTAGAAAACTGAAACTGGACCCACACTTTTCACCTCTAACAAAAATTGACTGTCACTGGATGAAAGACTTAAACCTAAGACGTGAAACCATAAAGATTTTTGGAAAGAGTGCAGGGGACACACTTGAAGAAATTGACCTGGGAGAAAACTTTATGAGGAGGACCCTCCCCCCAGGCAATTGAAGCAACACCAAAAATACATTACTGGGATCTGATCAAACTAAAAAGCTTCTGCACTACCAAGAACACAGTAAGTAAAGGAAGTAGACTGCCCTCAGAATGGGAGAGGATATTTGCAGGTTATGTTTCCTGATAAACAGAATCCACAGAGAATTCAAACTTATTAATAAGAAAAGAACAAGTGATTCCATTTCATTGTGGGCAAGAGACCTGAACAGAAGCTTCTCCAAAGAAGACAGGTACATGGTTTACAGACATATGAAAAAATGCTTATCATCTTTAATCATCAGATAAATGCAAATCAAAACCACTTTGAGATACCATCTAACTCTAGTAAGAGTAGCCCACATAACAAAATCCCAAAACTACAGATGTTGGCATGGATGTGGAGAAAGGGAACACTTCTTCACTGCTGGTGGGAATGCAAACTAATACATTCCTTTTGGAAAGAAGTTTGGAAAACATTCAGGAATCTAAAAATTGACCTGCCCTTGGATCCTGCAATTCCTCTACTAGGAGTATATCTAAAAGACAAAAATCACTTTGCAAAAAAGACGTTTGCACCAGATTATTCATTGCAGCTCAATTTGTAATAGCCAAGTCGTGGAAGAAGCCCAAGTGCCCATCAACCCATGAATGGATTAATAAATTGTTGTACATGTATACCATGGAATACTATGCAGCCTTTAAAAAGATGGAGACTTTACCTCTTTTATGTTTACATGGAGGGACCGGCAATATATTCTCCTGACTAAAGTATCTCAAGAATGGAGGAAAAGGTATCCAATGTACTCAGTACTTCTATGAAACCTACTTATATTTACTCACACTTTCTTATGAAAGATAGAACACAACTATAGCCCAGGATGAAGGAGAGAAAAGGAGGGGAAAGGGAGGGAGGGGGGAGGTTTGACAGAGAGAGGGTAAAAGGCGGGACCACACCTATGGAGCATGTTGCAAGGGGACCAGTCAAATCTGTCAAGTGTAGAACGTAAATGTCTTAACACAATAATCAAGTAAATGAAGCAAAAGCTATGTTGATTGGTTTGATGTAAGCACATCAGATTGTATAAAAAAAGTCAACACATTGTACCCCACATATGTATAAATGTATTCATGATTTATGTGTATATGACTTAATAAAAAAAAGAAATTGTGATTCTATTAACAAGTAAGAAGGGGAGGATGGGTATAAGGTGGGTAAATTAACATTGCTGGCTAGGAGCAATGGTTCACGTCTGTAATCCCAGAACTCTGGGAGGCCGAGGTGGGATTATAACTTAATCTCAAGTTCAAGACCAGCCTGAGCAAGAGCAAGACTCCGTCTGTACTAGAAAATAGAAAAACTTGCTGGGTGTTGTGGCATGCACCTATAGTCCCAGCTACTCAGGAGGCTGAGGCAAGAGAATCACTTGAGCCCAGGAGTTTGAGGTTGCTGTGAGCTATGATGCCACAGCATGCTACCCAGGATGACAGAGGGAAACTATGTCTCAAGAAACAACAACCACCAAACAAACAAACAAACTAAACACCAAAAAGCAAGCAGCTTCGTACAAAAATGCAAATCCCTGTAGGGCTCTTCTGAAATCTGAGATCTAATAATACAGGGCCTGCATTTCCCAATGGCATGGCCCATGGAGGTGAGTTTGGGTTTAAGGCGCTTCCCCCTTAGGAAGTGTTCCAAGTGTTCTGGGGCTTGTCTCTGTCTGTGTGTAGCACAAACGGTCTGCCCCTCCCAGGGCCAGCTCCATGGGCACCTGACCTACACAGTCTCCGAGGGGACCACGCTTAAATTTCTGCCATCGTTGTCCAGAACACTTCTGAACACGGGCGCTGCCTTTTCACTTTCTGCAGGTGTCACAAATCACTGGTCCCAGCCTTGAGCGTGTGTGCATTTGAGTCTGTGGTTGCTGCTGAAATGGAAAACACACAGACTCAGAACCAAAAAAGCCCCAAATTCAGAATGTGAGCTTATAATCATCGAGCATGTTGTTTAATATCCTCTAATCTGTTTCCTCATCTGCTGAAAGAAATAAAACCACCATCCTCCTGGAGCTATGAGGAGGCCTTGGCATGGTCCCAGATAGGGCCCAGGTGTGTGTGCCCAGAGTCCCCACAGAGGTCCTGGCCATGAGTGATGCAATTTGCCTTTCTGTCCTTAAGTCTGCTTCCACCAAGTCCACATGACAACAGCTGTAAATTCACGGCTAGGGGCACAGGGACATCCATAACCCCTGGATCCGAGACTGGGGCTTTCAGCCTTCTACAACTCACTGGAACAAGGGGACAACCATGTCTACTGAGTGCCGGGAGAGAGAGGGGAGCAGGGGTCCTGGGAGCTGGCCCAAGAGAGTCCCCATCTAACTTCACCAGGCCAAGAGAGCTGGTGGTGCAGCCTTGAGACCTGCCAGCTCTGTCACCTTGAATGGAAGGACAGGCCTGCAACTCTGCTCCGGGTGAGAGGAGAGAGGAGCAAAGAACAAGGTTACAATCGGAGCCATCAGCGCCTGCCAGCACAAAGCCAGCTTCCATTTGCAGGAAGGCTCAGAAGCCTCATTAATACAGTGTGACCAGTCACCAGGTGAGAATTGGACTGTGCTGATTTCACAGGAAAGCCATTTGCATCTTTTCTCACCACAGAGGGGGCCCCAAACTCCCTCCAGGATTAGTAAAAACATTGCTATCCTGAGTTTCTTTTCCCTGATGGGCCTGAATCCCCCTCCACACCTCCCTCCCCAAGGCCTCCCTTTTGTTTATTAGAACAGGCATCTAAGACCTGTGGGGAAAAAATGAAAACCTGGAAGCAAGTTCTCCTGTGGGCTGAGAAGCAGCAGAAATGTTGCCTGGCTTGCGCAACCCCTCCCAGGCTGGACACATCCACCAGAGCAGCCTGGCACACACAGGCTGGCCAGACAGTCTCTGCCAGTTAAACACTCTGACACAGTAAATATAACACAGGCAATTTTGCTCCCTGACAGGCAGTGCTAGGAACAGAAACGCTGTGTGTCTGTTTTATCCCAAATAAATGATTCTGGCTCACCCACGGCCCTCCTACCCAAACCCCTCACCATGTCTTCTTCGTGGGCCACTCCTGCCCCTGGGGTCTACAGGAATCCTGCACACAGCCCACAGTTCAAATGGCTTCAGTGCCTAAAAGAGGTCTGGCGGTGTATCCAGAGACAGACCAGGAGAGGGTCAGGCCAAGTGTAATGAAAGAGGCCTGAGACCTGGGCAGAGATGGCGGCTGCACCAGGAGTGGTGGGGGCTTGTTTTTATAACTGGGCTTAGGGGGATGGAGATTCCTCAGGTTTCCGGAAGGCCTTGTTGGCTAGAGTCTTTCCACCAGACCTGTTGGGGTGGGACCAGATAGGCCTTTTGTTTGGGGAGGGGATGTGAAGGAAGTGTTTAGGCACCGCACAGTCCTCAAGGCTGTCACTTCTGAGCTCCCTACCTACTCATGGACCCTGAGGTCGACTCCAAGGCTCCACACTTTCCAGGGACCTTGGCCTTTTCAGACTCATGGTGCTGAATATCTAGGCAGCTTCCTTGTGGGAAGACTCAGAACTCCTCCCTCTGTGAACTGAAATAAAACCTTAAGGCCCCCCAGTAAGGGGCTGACTGACTGGAACCCCTGTTGGCCAAGGGGATCCCCAAGGTGATCCATGCCCCATCACGCCCCTCCCTCCTTAGAGACGTCCTGTTAGTGGCTCCTAACAGGCCTCAGGCTGTGCAGGACACACCTGCAGTTCTTCCGTCTAAACACAGACCACTTGGGTCTGTCAGATACTTGGTCTCTAATTAACAGACCCCTCGTCTTAAATATCCTTTTGGCTGACACCTGCTCTTTCAGCTGAAGAATCTTTAACCCCTCCCACCATAACCTGTGACCCCCCCCCCTTCCAGACCTTTTCCACCAAACCGATGTTATGTTTTGCACGAGTAGATTTATGACCTCAGCCATAATCCCCTCCCCCCTGCAATGTATGAAACCAAACTGTAACCCCACCCCCTGAGTCCCTGTGCTCGAGGTTTCTGAGTGTGGCTCTGGATTGCGGTCCTCAAATTTGGCTCAGAATAAACCTCTTTAAATTGTTTTACAGAGTGCGGCTTCTTTTCTGCCAATACCTCCGCAACCCCCTTGGTAGGTATAAAGCAACATGGGCTTAACTGACCCTGAATCTGCAAAGGCTCTCTGCCCCCCTCCCTCTGTGGGAGACCTTCTGTCTGCCACCTCAGTTAGGCCACATCCTCCCCTTCTGATCCCCTCAACTGCAGGGAAGGGCACAGCGGACCTTTTAGGGTCTGAAGTATTTTCTATCTCCATCTGGGTGGTGGCCCCACAGACACAGGCGGGTATGAACATGTGATTCCACGAACGGTACACTCGGCATTAATGCTCCAGACAGACGTTCCAGCATGCATGTTACAACTCAAGTTTTAAAATGTGATACCACCTCTGAAAAAAAACTAATTCATTTACACTAAACACAGCAAACAGCCAACCTATGGTCCCATATGGTGTATGTAGTTTGTGCTATGAACAAAAACTGGTTTCTAACCTTTAAAATAGCAAATTTTACATCAAATTCTGGATTGTTGGCTCCAATTAGTAGCCTAGGGGGCTGCTTGACCTCCAGCTGTAGGCATTTGAATTTGCAACCTCTCAGCCAGCTACTGAATACAAAATATAAAGGCCCCTACCAGCTCCTGGAAAGCTGTTGGGCTAGTTACAAAAATTGCACTGGGCAGGGTCAGGTGGGGAGTGGGGAATGCTTTTGCAAAGATAGTTAATTTTTCTATAAGATTTTCCTTCTATTTCAAAGTATCAAAGTAATAAGACATATGATAAACGTATATATTTATATGCACCTGTCTGCCTGGCCATTCATCCGCCCATATATGCCTTTTCCTTTCTTTTCATTTAGCTCTTCACTCCTTAGGTTCTTTTTGATTATTTTTTTTCTCTCTCCCGTACATTGCTATTAATTTCTGGCAGCAATTTACAAATGCCCCACTACTCCAAGAACCATTGAAATAACAGTTGGGAACCTCAATAATTTCACCAGGGCAAAAGCTATTAAATGCAAACATTGGCAAAAGTTTTTTAATGCTGCAGAAAATCATGGAAAATGCCAAGGTAAGCTCATTGCTGCCACAGGTTTAATTCATCCTTTTCTTAAAAGCTAGAAATCTCTTCTCTGCCCAGCAGGATCCAAAAAGCCTTAATGGGGGCCATGTGAGAACACATCAGGCTGATTGCTCCCACTCCCCAAAAATCACCATAGCAGAGAAGTGGGCCACCCTGACAGCATGGGAGAGGGAAGTCCCCTCCCCTAATTTTTCTTACCCCATTCCAAGATCTTAAATGGATAGAAGAATAGTTAGCCCCACAGACTGCCACCTCCACCACTGATAACCATGAAGGAAGCACCACCATATAAATGTCTCCTGCTCTGTGGCTTGCAAAATCATTTCTAATTAGGTGCTCGTTGAAAGCCCAAGAGGTGGAAAACGTTGCGTGTTGGTGGCCTCTAGAAAGGAAGAGTCAAGGTTAATCGGCAAGTCACCATTAGAAGTAGGCTGAGAACCAGGTGTCCAGATTTCAACTCTGACCCATCACCTCTTCCTTTCAGACCCCAGACACTTGCTAGCACTGCTGGGGCCACACTTCATCTCACTGCTGGGCCCACATCTCAGCTCGCTACTGGGCCCACACGTCATCTCACTGCTGGGTCCACACCTCACCTCACTGCTGAAGTTCACACCTTGTCTCACTGCTGAGGCCCACACTCATTTCACTGCTGGGTCTACACTCATCTGACTGCTGGGTCCACACCTCATCTCACTGCTGCCCCCACACTTATTTTACCCCTGGCTGAGGGAGAGAGCATGAGACCCTCTCTCTGCCTTGTCTTTGGTTTGCTTGCTCACCTAAACTGATCCTTGGGGACAGAGTTGTTCAACTACTGTCAGGTTTCTTCAGCCAGTCCTGGATGTGGTGCTCAGCACATAAGGCAGGGTTAGGAACCCTTTGCCACTCTGACAGTGTAACTGCACAGACCTCAGTGCTGGGACCATGCACAGAGATAAATTATGTGTGTGGAGTTACAGGAACCAACAAGGGCTGGTCACCTGCTTGAGGGAAGAAGTCTGGATGGGAAGACTTTACTCACCCTTGGCTTGAACAGGTGGGAGGAGGGAAGAGCATTATGGGGGCCCTGAACTACAAGAGATGTGAAGGAAATTCTTGTTGCAAAGGGAAATGATCTCAGATGGGAACTCTGATCTATAGGAAGAAATGATTCGTGCCATAAAAAGTAAATAAGCACAGGTTTGATGGCTGGGGTGGTGGCTCACACTGTTGTAACTTTCGCCACCCATGAGAAAACACGTACCCCACTTTAGGTACAAATCAGGTAATGATTTATTATACTTGCACAGGTGGACCACTGCCCCAAAGGACAAACGGCCCAAATCAGGTGGTGATTTATTATATCTGCACAGGCGGACTGCTGCCCCAAAGGGCAAACGGCCCCAAAGAGAAATGCAGGCAGCCTTTTATACCCTTTTTGTGCTGATGTGGCAAAGCAAGCATGTCCAAAAGTGGAATGTGGCCAGTTACAGGGCAAGGTTACAGTCAGGTAGTTGGCTCAGGGGGTTGCTGCGTGGCAGCTGGGTGGGGGGGGTTGCTGCGTGGCGGTTGGCGCAGGGACAGCTTGGCTTGGGAGACTCAGTAGCTTTGAGTGAGTTTTCACCATTGTTCTACCTATGGCTAGAAGTCTTTGGGAACTCTTAGAACTTCCTCATTCTGAAACCTGTTCTCAGAATTAACCCTAGAGGGGGTGCATGCTGGGGACCAAGGATGAGACAGGCTGAGACACACTCGGGTCTTTCGGGGGGCTGTTGGCTTAAAACAACACCTGTAATCCCAGTACTCTGGGAGGCTGAGGCAGGAAATCACTTGATCTCAGGAGTTCAAGATCAACCTGAGTAAGGGTGAGACCCCCATCTCTACTAAAAATAAAAAAGTTACCAGACATTGTGATGGGCACCTGTAGTCCCACCTCCTCAGGTGGCTGAGGCAAGAGGATCACTTAAGCCCAGGAGTTTGAGATTGCTGTGAGCTGTGATGCCACAGCACTCTATCCAGGGTGACAGAGTGAGACTCTGTCTCAAAATCAATCCATCAATTATAATAAAATAATAAATACAGGTTTGTTTGGAGGAGAAAGGCATGCAGTGTTCTGTGCCTACACTGGCTTAGCAGGGCAATGCAGCCTGAGGTCTCTCTGTGGTGGACTCTGGAGCTCTGAAAAGCCGGTGGGCTGGCTTGCACTGTGCATGGGGTTCTATAGGATAAGCTCTTCATGGTCCTATCAGCATTTCCTGAAAGCAGAGTCCCAGCTCTATTATCTGTGGATTTCCTTGGGAAGATGAAGGCGTGAACAGAAAAAGCTATCCCAGTTACCTGGTTTTGGAGAACTTTATACTCTAGTTTTTAAGAAACAGCTATTAAGAACAAGAACAAATATTTTCTTTCAACTTGTCAAACTAATTGATAGAGATAAGATGGCCACAGCCATCCCTGAGAGATATCGGGCTTTACAAAGAGCCATCAAGAACAGTTGTACAGAGGCAATCAGTGAGACCCCAGAGAAGACCAACTCTGTTCCTTGGGGTGGAGCAGATTACAAAAAGAGAACTTAAAACAAAAATAGAAATTAGAGGCTTGGCGCCTGTAGCCTAGGTGGCTAGGGCACCAGCCACATACACCAGAGCTTGCAGGTTCCAATGCCTAAATCTGCCAAACAGCAAAGACAACTGCAACCAAAAAATAGCCGGGCATTGTGGCAACTGCCTGTAGTCCCAGCTACTTGGGAGGCTGAGGTACCCAGGAGTTGAAGGTTGCTATAAACTGTGATGCCACAGCACTATACCCAGGGTGACAGCTTGAGACTCTGTTTCAAAAAAAAAGGAATTAGACATGTAAAACCAAATGAATGGATTGCTGATATTCAACAGGCAAAAGTCACTAGAACCTAACTCATCATCCATCCAATCATCATGGCTCATCCAAATAGACCACGGGATACATCTTTCCCCACACAGCCCTTCACCAAAGGACACCATTTATCTTCCAGGAAATGAGCTCACTCCTCTCTACACTCACCTTCACTCCCAGACTTTGCTTTCCCAACTCTCCCTACAATTCAGCAGCTCCTTTGCAAGAGGTCTTCATGGCAGTGGCCTCTGTGTTCCCTGCACCTCCAGGGAGCGTGCACAGATCCCCACCCCCACTCCAGGAGACCTTGGCAAGGAATTCCTCTTACCTCCTTCATTGGTAATAAGAACAGCATCCTCCAAGTGTTTTTCACCATTTTCTCCTCCCACATGCTAGATTTCACCACACCACCCTGCCATCATAAAAATAAAATTGACTTACCTTCGAGGGTGGATTTCAGTATTCAAGTGGCCAACTAGTGAAAATCTAGACATGTACAAAAGACACTTAAAACTTTTAATTCAAAAGCAAACTTTGGGTTATCATTTTAATTCAAGAAATTACTATTTTTTAAGGAATTATTCTGTTGTCCAGATGGAAGCTGTATAGAATTATAATCTTAACATCAATTTTTGTAAGTAGAATTGCTTCAAATAATTTTTTTTTTAAATGCCATCTCTTTCTGATTTCTAGTCCAGCTGGTAAAGAGCTTCAAGTCATCATTCCATCCTAACAACAAGTCAGAAGTTGAACAGACTAAAAAATCAATCTTCTTAGATCTGTCAAAAAAGATCACAGGTCATAGGGCAAACCACTGCCCCCCCAAATTGGAGAGATAGATGGGTGAATATAAAAAAAAAATTACAATTTATGAGAGCAGAAAACCGTGAGCAAAAATCTCTAAAGGAACCAGTGTCATGTTAGAAAAACCTAAAGCATCATTAAAAATTTGATGTAGGTCGGCTCAATGCCTGTGGCTCAACGGGCTAAGGCACCAGCCATGTACACCTGAGCTGGTGGGTTTGAATTCAGCCCAGGCCCACCAAACTACAATGACGGCTGCAACCAAAAAATGGCCTGATGTTGTGGCGGGTGCCTGTAGTCCCAGCTACTTGGGAGGTAGAGGCAGGAGACTCGCTTGAGGCCAGGAATTGGAGGTTGCTGTGAGCTGTGATGCCACAGCACTCTATGCAGGGTGACAGCTTGAGGTTCTGTCTCAAAAAAAAATTTTTTTTGATGGAAGTTTTATGTGGACAAGTTAAAACCTCCAGGAGGACCTAGTTGTGGGGGACCCACACTTTTGTGAGTTGTCCGTCAAGAGCTCAACCAGGTTCCATCAATGAACATCTGAGAAAAATTCCTTTGTGCTTCTGAAGAAGAAAAAGAAAGTAGCCATTTTAAAATATTCCAGAGCATTTTGTTCTTCTTAACAAGTCCTGCCCATGAGATAAACTATTTCATCTGAGCCTAAACTGCTTGAGTTTTATCAGTGTCAACATGGGGAAAAGAAAATACCCAATTCTAGCTTCCTTTAGCTTTTCAAAACAGGAGGGAAATAAAACACCCAGCTCGAGCCAGCTCCATACTTCAACATGAAATAAGGGACTGCCTGATTCCCGTGCATCGGAGCTATGCAGCCCCACCTGATGAGCAGGATAACCCTAAGACCCACGTGGGTCAAGTTCACAGTGCAGAGCCACAGGCTCGGGAGAGGACCAAGACCTGATTACAGGGCCAGAATGCTGCCCCTCCAACTCCCGAGTTCCCTTGTCTTACTACCACTTTATTAAAGGCCTGTTCACCTCTGTTCCTTTTACCCAGACATCATGTCTGGGCATTTTTCAAGCACAAGGCACACTAAAGGGCAAGAAGCAATTTGAACAGACAGAAGGATTTTCAGATCCAGAATCAGTGTGGCAGAGACAGTTGCTACCATTAGACCAGGCATTTAAACAATTATCACTAATATGCTTCAGTGGATAAAGTAGGCGGCATGCGAGAATGGGGGAGAAATGTAAGCAGAGACATGGACGTTCGATGGATGTTCAAAGGAAGAATTTTTGAAATGTCATTAAGCTCCCACCTGATGGGCACAAGGTAGGAGCATATAGCACACCTCCTGGGTGAAGGACTCAGCTAAAACTCGTGCAGCATCTGACAAATGCAAACAATATCATCTGAGAGTATGGAGCCTTATATTAATCTGGAATTAAAAAATAATAATTGAAGAATGTTTTTAAATGTTAGCTATCAATAACACTGTTACAGAAATGAAAACATGCCTTTGCTGGGCTCATTAGTAGACTAGATGTGCTGAGAAAATAATCTCTGAGCTTGAGGACATGTCAACAGAAATTTCCAAAATGAAAAAGCCAAGGAGAAAATATTACACAAAATGAAACAGAATATCCCAGAATCACAAAACAGTGGGGATGTAACAGGAATGTCGTGGGGACATCAGGAGAAGAAAAAAAAGGAAAGAAAGAAACGCCTGTGGTAGTAATCACCAAGGACCTCCCAAATTTTAAAAAAGAAAAAAATTACATCTACATGCATTATATTCTAACTTCCGAAAATGAAAGATAAAGAAAAAATATGGAAAGAAGGCAGAGCCGAGGAAAGCACCTCACCCGTGAAGGAGTAAAGGTAAGAATTATATCTGACTTCTCCTCAGAAACTGTGCCAATAAGAAAAGAGTAGAACAGCATATTTAAAGTGTTGAGAGAAAAAAAAGAAAAACCCACCATTTTAGAATTCTATACCTTGTGAAATCAACCTTCAAAAGTGAAAGGAAGGCTCAGCGCCTGTAGCTCAGAAGCTAGGGTGCCAGCCAAATACACCAGAGCTGGCGGGTTCAAATCCAGCCCAGGCCGCCAAACAACAGTGACAATTACACCAAAAAATAGCTGGGTGCTGTGGTGGGCACCTGTGGTCCCAGCTACTCGGGAGGCTGAGGCAAGAGAATCGCTTAAGCCCAGGAGTTGGAGGTTGCTGTGAGCTGTGACGCCACCACACTCTACCAATGGTGACATAGTAAGACTCTGTCTCAAAAAAAGAAAAAAAAAGTGAAGGGGAAATAAACACTTTTTCAGAGAACCAAACATTGATAGAATTTGTAACCAGTAGATCGGCATTAAAACAAATGCTAAAAGCAGCTCTTCATAGAGAGGAAAAGTAATATAACTCAGAAACCTTGATCTCCATAAGCAAAGGAAGAGCATTGAAAAGGAATTATTCTTAATAATTCTTAAGTGATCTAACAGTTAACAGTTTTTCTAAATAATAGCAACAGTGTATTTAATAATGAATCTATATGTACACCATATACATATTTATGCAAAAGTGAATAAATGATGCAAGAGAAAGAATGGAAGATGATCAATGTTTTTTTGTAGGATGTATTTGTGTTACCTCTGAAGTGTTATGGTATTATTGTGAAGTAGACTTGGATTAGTGGTCAATGTACATTTCAAACTCGTGTCAACCACTAAAAAGTTAAATAAAAGAAAGTGGGGGGTAACTGATGTGCTAAGAGAGAGAGACAATGAATTCTAGTAAAATGATCAATTAAAATCACAAAAGGCAGGGAGAGAAAGAGTAGAAGACAAAAATAGGAAAAAAGAGAAAATAATAACGAGTAGATATTAGTTCAACTATATCAATCATCACTTTAAACACCAATGGTGTAAATATACCAATTAAAAGAGATTATGGGGGGGTGACTGTGGCTTAGTGGGCAGGGTGCCAGCCCCACATACTGAGGGTGGTGGGTTTGATCCTGGCCCCAGCCAAACTGCAGCAAAAAAATAGCCAGGGATTGGGGCAGGCACCTGTAGTCTCAGCTACTTGGAAGGCTGAGGCAAGAGAATCACTTAAGCCCAAGAGTTGAACACCACGGCCCTCTACAGAGGGTGACATAGTGAGACTCTGTCTCAAAAATAAATAAATACAAATAAAAATGGTGGGCAGCGCCTGTGGCTCAGTGGGTAGGGCACTCTTCCCTAGGGTGGCAGGTTCGAACCTAGCCCCGGCCAAACTACAACCAAAAAATAGCTGGGTGTTGTGGCAGGTGCTTGTAGTGCCAGCTACTCGGGAGGCTGAGGCAAGAGAATCACCTAAGCCCAAGAGCTGGAGGTTGCTGTGAGCTGTGACACCACAGCTCTCTACTGAGGGTGACATAGTGAGACTCTGTCTCAAAAAAAAAGAGAGAGAGATTATCAGAGTGGATCAAAAAACAAGACTTAATTTTATGCTGTTGACAAGAAACAAGAAATATATACCATGATAACACTATAATTTCTGCCTGAAATTAATATAATTTCTCCCACTTTCAAAAGAGATTACAGAGCAAAGAAAGTTATGAAGGAAAAGCAGGGTATTACATAATTATAAGGGGCCAATTCTCCAGAAAGACATAACAATCTTTACGAATATTTCCTTAACAATAGCATGTCAAAAAACATAAGGCAAAAGCTGATAGAATTGGGAAGAGAAATAGAAAAATTCACTGTTGTAGGTTAAGACTTTAAAATCCCTCTATCAGAAATGGACAGATCCAGTGAGCAAAAAATCAGTGAGAACATGGTTGAACCCAAATTCAATCCCACTATCAATCAGCTGGATATAATTAACATCAACAGACTACTTTATCCAACAACACAGTAGAATATGCTCTCTTCCCAAGCTCACGTGGTATATTCACCACATTCTGGGCCATAAAACACACACCCTAACAAATAAAAAAAATAAAAATTATACAATGTCTTTTCTTAGGCTACAATAGAATTAAGCTAGTAATCAATAACAGAAAGTGGGAAAAATCACAAAATACCTGGAGATGAAATAGCACCTGTAAATGATACATGGGTCAAAGAAGAACTCTCAAGAAAAACATAAAAAAATATTTTTTACTAAGTTAAAATAAATATATAACTTTCCAAAAATTCATGAAAGGTATCCAAAGTAGTGATTAAATGTACAGCATTGAATGTGTATTTTAGAATAGAAGAAAGATTTACCATCAGTAATTTAGAAAACTGGAAAAGAAGAACAAATTAAAGTGAAGAGAAAAAATAATCCTTAAAAAATTCGAAGAGAAATCAATAAAATTGAAAATAGGAAAACATTAGAGAAAAATCAGGAAAACTAAAGATTGTTTCTTTGAAAGGATCAGTAAAATCAAAAAGCCTCTACCAACTATTGGGAAATAAAAGAGATAAGATAAAAATTATACTAATATCAGAGGTGAAAGAAGAATCTCACGGATGTGGAAAGCACAGTACATATGAGTAACCCTGTGCCCACAAGCTTTATAACCTAAATGAAGTGTTTCAACTCCTTGAAAGACACAATCTTCCAAGACACACACAAGAAGAAATAGATCTTCTTTGACAATAGATCTATATCTATTAAAGAAATCCATAAAACAGAAAACACCAAGTACAGATGAGTTCACTAGTTCACTTGAGATCTACCCAACATTTACGGAAGACTTATACTGACTTACTCCAGTTACTTGCAGAAGACAGGAATGGCAGGAATACTTCCTAACTCATTCAGGGATGCCCCCATTATCCTAATAAGAAACTGGACAGGCTTGGTGCCTGTGGCTCAACAGGCTAAAGCGCCAGCCATGTACACCTGAGCTGGCGGGTTTGAATCCAGCCCAGTCCCGCCAAACAACAATGAAGGCTGCAACCAAAAGATGGCCAGGCATTGTGGTGGCGCCTGTAGTCCCAGCTACTTGGGAGGCAGAGGCAAGAGACTCGCTTGAGCCCAGGAATTGGAGGTTGCCGTGAGCTGTGATGCCACAGCACTCTATCCAGGGTGACAGCTTGAGGCTCTGTCTCAAAAAAAAAAAAAA